>CAUYSK010054195.1:0-17132 GCA_963575035.1 Avahi laniger
ATTGTTTGAGCTCAGGAGTTCGAGACCAGCCTGAGCAACAGAGAGACCCCGTCTCTACTAAAAATAGAAAGAAATTAATTGGACAACTAAAAATATATAGAAAAAATTAGCCGGGCATGGTGGCGCATGCCTGTAGTCCCAGCTACTTGGGAGGCTGAGGCAGGAGGATCACTTGAGCCCAGGAGTCTGAGGTTGCTGTGAGCTAAGATGATGCCACGGCACTCTAGCCCAGGCAACACAGTGAGATTCTGTCTCAAAAAAAAAAAAAAAAGCAAGCAAACAAATGCATTTGGACAGTAAAAGCATCTTGAAATATTTATAAAAAGTATACTAAAGAATATTACTACATTAGAATAGTTAAATGGACACAGGAAATTAATTTGAAATATCGATTGCAACTAAAGGAAAAGCACTTTATGTGCATGTGTAAGTATATGTGTGTATATATGTATATATATATCATACATAATAGGCAATAAAATATAATTTCAGCTTCAAAGAGATAATTCAACTTGACTTTTATTTTTCTAGGTGAAAGATTATAGATTTACAATCTCCAAGTTCATAAAACATTATTTTTCCTCTAAAACTGTGGAAAATATTAATACATCATAATTATGCACCAAGCCCAATGAAAGGAGTAACAAGATGGTCAACATGTTTCCTTAAGGCATAAATATAAGAAGAAAAAATTAAAACTAAAATTGATTCTGCATATATAAAATCATTTTTAAAAATACTATAAATGTAAATCTAAACAAGTATAAATTTATGTTGTCAATCAAAATTATTTACTGTGAAGCACTGATTCGTGCCAAGGGATATGTATATTGCTATTCAACAACGCATATTTGTTTGCTAAACTTAAAATAACGGCTTCCTATAGAAGATAAAAGGAACTTATGGCTGCTCAAAAGAAGATTATTCAAAATGGCAGAGTTTCAATCAAATTATTCAGGATGCTTGTCAATGTTACGGAGGGTAATTTTCCTTTAGGATATTTCCTTAGTGTCCTGTGTTACATTCCCGCCTTGATATTACTGATCTGTGTCCTTCACTTCACTATCAGTTTCCTGATGACTGGAATCTTATCTTATATTCATTTTTATATCCAATTACATAGTGCCTGGCATATGGCATTAGGGAAGAACATTGTTCTTTGATAGAAGAGGAATAGGCCACTTTTTAAGGATATTCAATATTTCCTCATTCGCTAATATTTATTAAATACCTACCAACCACTGTGCACAAATATCTCAATATGACATAGTCAATATGACTAAGCACTAAATTCCCCCTGATTGAAAATAATGAGGAGTTAGATAATTCATTTATTATTCAAGAATATTTACTGCTTCACATAAACAGAAATAATTCATCTGAAGGAATGATCACATGTGTTCATAAATGAGATTCATTATGACTTTGAGGGCAAGATGCCATTTGGCAGGTTAATACCCTTTGCTGGGGAAATGAAAAGAGAATTTTGCTGCGAGCAGTCTTCTAGATATATTTATTCCTGGATCTCTTTCTCTCCTCCACTCAGTCATACGGCAACATATTGCACACTGCTCTAACTTGGAACAAGCACCAACCTCAAAATTCAAATTGGAGAATCTTAAAAATAGACTGAACATATCATGACAAATCAAAGATTTTGAAATAACACTGTTGGCAAGGTGGTTTTCATTTAAAATTGAAAATGTTAACATTTTGCAAGAAGGTGAATTATTTTTCTTGGCAGATATATTTTAAAGAACATTAAGAGGAAATACTGAATAAGAACAAAAGTTTCTAAAGTAAAATCAGTTCTCTTAAAAGAAATAAAAACATCAAAAGGAAATGACAACAAAATATGTATCACTTTACATGTGACAAACACTTTATCTGGACAGTTTCCTAACAATAAAGCAATAGAAATTCTTACTTCATAGCTCGATACATAAAATTATAGAATATATTAATCTGATTCTTTCAGTTAGATTTGAAATGTCAGCTCCCAATTCAGCAAAACCAAACTTTCCTCATAGATTGGTTTTGAGGAGATTCCAGACACCTCCACTTTATGTTGCTGAAAGTGAACACATAATAGTCCCTGAAAATAGCAAGGCATTTGCTTCAGGAAAAACAAAAAATTACCATAATGTTTTGGCTCAGAATCTACAGTATGAGCTCCTAGAGGCATTAAATCCAATTACATATATTTAATCCATAGCCATGCCTTCTGATACTGTTCACTCACTTATTCATTCAACCAGCAAATATCTAAATGCCACCCTCCCTGTAATGGTTGCAGAGCTTACAGAGAGAGACAATTAAAGGTTAGTCCCCAGTCTCTGAAAACTTAAATCCCAGTCCAGCTTGTGTGTGGATGGATGTGTGTGTGTGTGTGTGTGTGTGTGTGTTTACAAGAACAGCAAATACTTGGAAACCTAAAATCTTTGAGGCTTATATGTTCTAAATTACAAATAAAGTTTTATGAAAACTTCAAAAAATTTAATGTAAGGAATATATAAAAGGACTGAGGACCAAGCAGTAATGGTAAACTTAGGTAATCACATTTTTCTGATGTAATGTGGTCCTAGAAATCATGTTTCTTAGAAAAAAAGACGTTAAAAGGCAGAGCACTCATGTGGTGTTCCTTGTTTTCAGTTGTTTGGATAAATGCCTGCAGTTTCTAGCTTTCATCAATTGATAAGCATGTGTCTGAAAGGCACAAACTTGATAGAGTTTATACAGTTGTCTTTGATCATTCAAAACGATTCAATGTCATCAGTGAATATTTTCCAATGAGCAAAGAGAGGTAGTGAAAAGAAGATTGCAGGTATTGAACTGCCTCAAAGAGAGGAAAAATGTAGTAAAAACTTACCAATATAATTCTTATGGCCCAGGTTTGTATTTTTTTGTTTACTCACTTATTTCCCCAAAATCTCGAAGTCGTTTACTTTCAAATGTCACGATATGAATCTTTACAAACTACGCTATAATCTGGAAAAAAAATCTTGAATCAGCTTATGGCCTAAGTTTATTCTGTTCCCATAAAACTGACCATTTTAAGAAGTACTTTCCAATGTGCAATTCAGTACAACTCTGGGCTTTCATTTCAAATAAAACTGTTTCAGAAATCTTTTTTTAAAAAATCACTTCTGAAGATTCACGCTAGGGATTTGTGGTGAAACTTTATCCTTTCCTTACCTTTGTGGTCTTTATTTATAAACATAAGAGACAACTTTGTTCAGAATATGTTTTCCCAAGTGGGTTGAGGTATGGTCAACAGTATGACAAACTAAGGTAATATTTTTAGGTAGAATAGTTATTTCTCTAAAAACGCACACAAATAACTAGACAGAAAGAAAAGACAATCATTCTGTGAGGACACAGATCTCTCTGCCTTTGAGTTTGGCTATGATCAAAAGAGAGACTGATTCTCCAGGTAAATACAATTGATTATTAGTGATTGACGGAGTAATCTGCACTGCTCCTAATAGGATTTTGTTGGACTCTTTCTCTGCTTAAATAAGTGTGATTGTGAGAAGGAGAGGTAGTAGCAGGGCAATTTACCCTGAAACAACTCTATAAGCTAGTAAATTAGCCTGTCAAACCCCATGGATTCTGACAGAAGACATAGGACTCTTGGGTCAAAGAAGCAGAAGTATTGGTACAGTTGTACTGGTCCCCCAATCCACAAATCCCACAGGGCAACACGAAGAGAGAGGTGGAACTTGCCTGTGCAGTGGGGTGTGTTACCAGAGAGGAGCCTTGAACATAGGGAATCTACTACTTTTACAACAAGCAGTAAGCCGGTCTCTGTTCTGCCCACTGGGTGACCAGGTACAGCTCAAGACTACATGATGCTTTCCTAGGAGGCATTGCCTCTCTTTTCAGGATTGCTTGCTGCATAAACAGTCCTGAGAAGCAGCACAGGATTGTGATTTTGCGATTTTCCATTTTGGCACACTCAGGAAGACAAGTAGAAACATAAGAGGACTGTGGTAGACTGCCTTCCAGAAGATCTGAAAATTGTTTTGTATGTCCCCAAGGTCAGGAAGTCATGTACTCAAAACTAGAAATATAAAAGCAGTTAAAAGACAAACCACACTACTTCTTTGCTTCCTACAGAAGCCACATAAGGACAGGCACTCTCATTTGCTTTGCTGACTAATATAACCTCAGGGCCTAACATAAAATACGGCCTATAGTAAGGTTCTTAATTCATTTCTTGAATAAATAAAGGCATTTTGCTTGCTAGTGCACCTATCACAGTCTACCGGGCATTCTTCTGATTCACTGCTTGGATCTTGTGTATTTTCTGCTTTAATCACTATCCTTAGCTGTATCAAAATTTGCCTTATTCCTATACATTAATACAAAAGGCTTTCTAATCTCTGCTTTGATGCTCTGTTTCCCAAGCCCTTGCTTTAACTCTCCTATCCTTTATCCACTTTAGAGCTTTTATACCACCAGCCTATTTCTGCTCTCTGCAGTCATGCAATCTTATCTCCTATTTTACCAGTTCTGCCACCTACTCATATTGGATAAAAGGACAGATTTCTAAGTCAGAGTGTCTAGTTTCAAAATCTGGCCTAGCTATACACTAGTTGTATAAACTTAGGTTTTGTAACCTCTCTTGAACTACCATTCCTCAAATGGCAATAATAATAGAATCCAATCCACTAGGATTAAATGAAGTAAGCACCTATAATCAGTTTGCAGAACAAGCTGGATTCAGAAGGCTTCAATAAAGAATAAGAAACTTTACTTAATTTTCTAACTCTAGCTCCTTCTAAAATCAGCTTTGGAGCCCTCTTCTTCTTCTTCCTGGACCAAATTTTGGGTATACTCTTTAGCTTTTTAATCACTTTCAGAAATTGGTTAATAAACAGTTCTTATATATTTTCAGCTACTGAAACTTTAATCTTAACCAATTAAAATTTCAACACTTTCCTAGCTCAGGCATAAGCAACAAATCCCACTTGCCAAAACTGGGGTGGAGCTTCTCTCTTTTTCCAGTACTCTTCCCTGTGTTCTTCCCCACTTCTTCCAGATCCAACTTCTATTCATTAAACAACTTCTGGATCCCCATGCTGGTGGGAAGGAGGAGGAATATGATGATAAGATCAAAGTCTTACTGAAGTAAGATTGTTGAAATCCAGACATTGGTAATATCTTGAAATTCTTTTCTGAGTTATTCAAAGATCACTCTCTCCCCTTTCTGGGGTCCCCCTACTACCAAATTCCCTGTCAAAGAGGGCATAGCCTCTCTGATTGACCTCTCAGGACTCCCACTCAACTCCCACTGACTATTCCACACACCTTCTTTCTCCCAGGATCATCACACCAAGTGATGATACCTGGGTTTGAAAACATAGGCCTTCTAAGTGGGATATATAAAAAAAAAATCTTAGTCATTAAAAATTAAAAATTGCTCTTATATCTTATGATAATCTACACTTTATAAGCCTGTTTAATTTTTCTTTTGGGGGGGAACCTTCTTCAAAGCCTTTAACCTCACCATGAAACTACAGTGAGAAATGAGAAAAAGCAACATAGCCAATCATTAGAATATCTATCATCCACTAAATAGAATGGTGTTTTGTGTATCTCAGGGCACATTTGAATGCATTATCCTCATGATCAAGTTGATTTCTACATCTATTCTGTTAATTATATTAAGGGCACAACATGTAGAATTTTCCAAAGAAGCCAACTCCCAAGCTCCCTTTGCTCTTCTAGGTCCTAATAAAGCCTTCCATAAAGCAAACTTACACAATTCAGGTTCCTAAATAAATATTCTTAGCATTTTCCTCATATAAAAGTCCCATAATACTACAACAAAGTACATTTAAAGAGATAGTGGGTTTAATTTCTCCTGTGGCCACTGTCTTCTTTACTTTAAATTTAACCTGATTATTATTAGGCTCTGGGTACATGATAACTCTTGGGTTTGTTGGTTAGAAAGAAATCTAATACTCGGAGTTCCTTGTACTTTTCCTCCTTGCAGTATTATGCAGCTAAGAAAAGTACCAGCCACCAAATCTCTGTGCCTTCAACAAATTAAAAGTTATGGAACCAGTATAACACAGGAAAAGCTATAACAGCAAAAGATAACATTCATACCAACAAATTTTCAATCACCTTTTAAAGGTTGCTCAAACTTTAAAACTGGAATTAGGAGTGAAAGTCCTAAACCACTTTGAATCAAGATCAGATAATAGAGGTTTTTTTAGAACTCTTATAGTCACACTGAGGCAAATTTCAGTAAATTTTCTCCAGCGTATCCTCATTTTTTTTCAAGTAATATATTGCCTCACTTTTTGAATATTATCTTCATTTCAAATATCTTTTACTAGTAAATCTCTAACCTGAGTTAAAAAAAACACCTCAAACTCACATACTGATATTATTTCATCCATCTTAAAAATTGTAGAATAACAGCAGAAAACATAAATGAATTTAAAATCAATATTTAAAAAAGAGAAATGATGTGTAACCATGCAAAACGTGTGCCTATAATAAGTGTAACTAGCCATCTCAACTTTTTTCATCAATATTTATTTAAAAGACTACTTTTGCTAGCAGACAAGGAGTAGTGAGTATCAAAAATATAAGAAAATGATAAAACATCTGTTGGGACACAGGAAAACAATCTGGCAAATTGGTCCTGCAAAATGTGAATAGACTACCAATTTTTGTCAATTGTAGCATTATAGCACCTTGATTCAAGTGCTAAAAAGCTTCTGTACAGCTAAGGAAACAATCAACAGAGCAAATAGACAACCTACAGAATGGGAGAAAATATTCATAAGCTACACATCTGATAAAGAGCTAATATCCAGAATTTATAAATAATTCAAGCAAACCAGCGAGAAACAAACAAACAATCTCCAAAAAGTGGGCAAAGACATGAACAGAAGCTTGTCAAAAGAAGAAAGACAAGTGGACAATAAACTTATGAAAAAATGTTCAATGTCGCTAATTATCAGGGAAATGCAAATTAAAACCACAATGAGATATCACCTTACCCCAGTTAGAATGGCTTTTATTTAAAAATCCAAAAACAAGAAAGAAACACAAAAGCAGAATCCCTAAATTCCACTACTGGATATCTACCCAAAGGAAAAGAAGACTTTTCATCAAAAAGACACCTGCACTCAAATGTTTATTGCAGCACGATTCACAATTGTCAAGATGTGGAATCAACCCAAGTGCTCATCAATTCAAAAGTGGATTAATAAAATATGGCATATGTATACCATGGAGTGCTATTTGGCCATAAAAAAGATGAATTAATCCTTCTGCAACAATCTGGATGGAACTAGAGACCATTCTTCTAAGTGAAGTATCTCGAGAATGGAAAAACAAACAACACATGCACTCACTATTAAATTGGAACTAACCAATGAGCACAAATGTGCAAAGAGGGAAGTAAAACTCAGTATAAAGCAGTTGGAGGAGGGGGAGATGTAGAAGGACAAAAACCTACCTAACAGGTACAATGAACATTATTTGGGTAATGAACACACCTACAGCTGGGACTCAAACATTACAAAAGCAATCCATGTAACCTAAAATATTTGGACCCCCTTAATATTTTGAAATTAATAAAAAAAATATTCTAGAATACCAGTAGTCTATAACATACACTAGGACGACTTGCTTATCTCATGAGTTTATATTCCAGAAACTCCTGTCTTCCAAAAAGCAACTGGATACAATAATTTGCAATAATCTAAAAAATTCTTTGTTATAATTTCTCAATATTTCCATTTACCAGCTGCATATTTTGGATATATTATATGTAGATTTTATTTACCTATATAGCAATAATGAATTTAGATATGCGATGGTGTACTTCTCACTCTCACTGATGATCTCCTTTTCTGTATCTTAAACATGGTTTTCTTTTAATGCTCTGTACAAGCATATCTTCTCATCTCAGTTTTCATGCATTCATGCAATATCAGCTATTCCATCTCTTAATTTTCCATACTGAATAAATGAGTGTGGATGAATGTCTATGTGTCTTCCTGAATATTCTTCTCTCTCATCAAGAAGTTTCTGATCAATTTACACAAGTGTATGTTAGATTATATTACAAGGAAGGGTAAAATAATCATCATAAAAAATGAGTACTGAATCTCATTTAGTTGGGCAGTACTAGGGAATGATATATGGAATACTTGAGGTGACTAACAAATGATGTTCAGGTTTTCATAAAGAAAGAAATGGAAAAAGCTGCATTCCAATTTGAATAAAAACCATGAAAAAAATGTTTGAATACAAAAGGACACAGGATAGTTTCAAGGAACCTGTATAATACAGGTTGAATTTTGGATAAGGAATGCCAACTTATTTACATCTAAATCCACCTAGAAATTTCTTTTAGATTTCTTTGTGCTTATTTAGTTCTTTCTTAATAAGCAGAGTTAAGTTGTCATATGTTTAAAATAATTGGTTATGTTTTTTGCAAGCCTCATAGTAACATCAAATTAAAAAAAAGCCTACAACAGATACAAAAAATAAAAAGTAAGAAATTAAAACACGCAACCAGAGAAAATCACTTTTAAAGGAGGACAGGAAGAAAGTAAGAAAAAAAGAGAAAAGCACAAAACAACCAGAAATCAAATAACAACATGGCAGTAGTAAGTTCTTACCTATCAGTAATAACATTGAATGTAAATGGATGAAACTCTCCAATCAAAAGACACAGAGTGGCTGAATGTATAAAAAAATAAAATCTACTATATGTTGTCTACAAGAAACACACTTCATCTATGAAGATACACATAGACTGAAAACAAAGGGATGGAAAAAGATATTCCATGCAAATGGAAACCAAAAAAGAGCAGGAGTAGCTATACTTCTATTATATAAAATAGATTTCAAGAAAAAAACTGTAAAAAGAGACAAAGAAGATCCCTTTAACAATAAAGAGGTCAATTCAGCAAGAGGACATAACAATTCTAAATATATATGCACCCAACACTGAAGCACCCGGATTTGTAAAGTGCATACTCTCAGAGCTAAAGAGACATCCTAATACAATAATTGTTGGAGACCTCAACACCCACCTTTAAGCATTGGACAGATCATCCAGGCAGATAATCAACAAAGAAACACTGGATTTAATGTTTATAGTACATGTATATATAGTGCATTTACAGTACATTTAATGTTTATAGATTTAATGTCTATAGTACATGGTCTGTACTATAAACCAAATGGACAATAATAGATATTTACAGAATTTTTTATTCAATAGTTGCAGAATACATGTTCTTCTCTTCAGCTCACAGATCATTATCAAGGATATACCATATGTTAGGCCACACAACAAGTCTTTAAAAATTCAAAAGAATTGAAATTATGTCAAGTATTTTCTCTGATAACAATGGAATAAAACTAGAAATCAGTAACAGGAGAAATGTTGGAAATTACATAAATACAGGGAAATTAAATATGCTTCTGAATTACTTGTGGCTCAATGAAGAGATTAAGAAGGAAATTTTAAAAATTCTCAACACAAATAGAAATGAAAAGCCAACATATCAAAACCTATGGGATACAGAAGAAGTAGTATTAAGAGAAAAGTTTATAGCAATAAGAGGCTACATCAAAAAAGTAGAAAAGCTTCAAATAAAAAACCTAACAATACATCTTAAAGAACTAGAAAAACAAGAGCAAATCAAACCCCAAATTAGTAGAAGAGAAATAATAAAGATTAGAGCAGAAATAAATAAAATTGAAATCCATAAAGAATGTCAAAGATTAATAAAACGAAAAGTTGTTTTTTGAAAAGATAAACAAAATTGAAAAGCCTTTAGCCAGACTAAGAAAAAAAGAAAAGACCCAAATAAATAAAATCAGAGATGAAAAAGGAGACATTATAACTGATACTGCAGAAATTCAAAGGCTCATTAGAGACTAGTATGAGCAACTATATGCCAATAAATTAAAAATCCTAGAAGAAATGGATAAATTCCTGAACATATACAACCTACCAAGATTGAACCAAGTAGAAATCCAAAAACAGAATGAATCAATAACAAGTAATAAGATAGAAGCAGTAATACAAAGTCTCTCATCAAAAAAAAGCCCAGGACCTGATGGCTTCACTGCTAAATTCTACCAAGCATTCAGAGAAGAATTATTACCAATCTTACTTAAACTATTCGAAAAAATCAGAGAGGAGGGATTATTCTGAAACTCATTGTACAAGGCCTGTATCACCCTGATACCAAAACCAGACAAAGATATAACAAAAAGAAAAAAACTATAGTCCAATATGTGTGATGAACACAAACACAAAAATAAATCCTCAACAAAATACTATTACAGCAAACCAAATTCAACAACAGATTAAAAAGATTACTCATCATGATCAAGTGGGATTTACCCCAGGAATGCAAGGATGTTTCAACATATGCAAATCAATTGATGTGATACATCATATCAACAGAATGAAGTGCAAAAAACATATGATCGTTTCAATTCATGCTAACAAAGCATTCGATAAAATTCAATATCCCTTCATCATAAAAACTCCCCCAAAACTGGGTATAGCAAGAACATACCTCTACACTATAAAAGCCATATATGAGAGACCCATAACTAGTATCATACTGAACAGGAAAAACTGAAAGCCTTCCCTTTAAGATCTAGAATAAGACAAGGATGCTCATTTTCCCCACTATTATTCAACATAGTACTAGAAATTCTAGCTAGAATACAATAAGAGAAAGAAATAAAACACGTCCAAATTGGAAAAGAAGAAGACAAATTATCCTTGTTTGCAGATGATATGATCTTATATACAAAGAAACTTAAGGAATCCACTAAAATACTATTATAACTGATAAATTCAGTACAGTTACAAGATACAAAAACATACAAAAATCAGTAGAATTTCTATATGGTAACAGCAAACAATCCCAAAAAGAAATCAAGAAAGTAACTCCATCTACAATAGCTACAAATAAAAAAAAATACCTAGAAATAAACTTAACCAAAGAAATGAAACATCTCTACAATGAAAACTTTAAAACATTTGTAAAAGAAATTGAAGAAGACACAAAAAAAGGAATGATATGCCATGCTTGTGGATTGGAAGAATCAGTGTTGTTCACATGTCCATACTACCCAAAGCAATTTACAGAATCAATGCAATCCCCATCAAAATATCAATGATGTTCTTCACAAAAATAGAAAAAATAAACCTAAAATTTATATGGCACTACCAAAGACCCAAAGTAGCCAAGGTCATCCTGAGCAAAAAGAACAAAACTGGAGGAATCATATTACTTGACTGTAAATTATTCTACAGAGCTGTAGCAACCAAAACAGCTTTGGTACTGGCAAAGGAACAGACACATAGACTAATGGAACAGAATAGAGAACCCAGAACTAAATCCACACATATATAGTGAACTTATCTTCAACAAAGGTGCCAAGAACATACAGTGGGGAAAGGAAAGTTTCTTCAATAAATGGTGCAGGGAAAATTGGATATCCATATGCAGAATGAAACGAGATCCTTATCTGTCACCATATAGAAAAATCAAACAAAATGTATGAAAGACTTTAATCTCAGAACCGAAATCATGAAACCACTAAAAAAAAACATTGGGGAAATGCTACAGGACATTGGTCTGGGCAAGGACTTCTTGAGTAATACCCCCAAAGCATAGGCAACCAAAGCAAAATTGGACAAATGGCATCTAATCAAACTAAAAAGCTATGCAGCAAAGAAAACAATCAACAAAGTGAATAGACAACCCACAGAATGGGAGAAAATATTTGCAAACTATCCATCTGGAAAGAGATTAATAAGTAGAATATATAAGGAACTCCAAGAACTTAATAGGAAAAAAAATCAAATAATCTGATAAAAAATGGGCAAATGATCTCAATAGACATTCTCAAGAGAAGACATACAAATGGTCAACAGGTATATGAAAAAATACTCAACATCATTATTCATCAGAGAAATGAAAATCAAAACTACAATGAGATACCATCTCACCTTAGTTAAAATGGCTTTTATCAAAAAGACAGGTAATAACAAATACTGGCAAGAATGTGGAGAAAGAGGGACCCCATAGATTATTGTTGGGAATGTAAATTAATGCAACCATTATGGAAAATGGTATGGTGGTTCTTCAAAAAACTAAAAATAGAACTACCATATGAGATAGGAATCCCACTGCTCTAGGTATATATCCAAAAGAAAGGAAATCAGTATATCGAAAAGATATCTATGCTCCCATGTTTATTGCAGCACTATTCACAACAGCCAACATTTGACATCAATCTAAGTGTCCATCAATGGATGAATGGATAAAGGAATTGTGCTACATATACCCAATGGAATATTATATAGCCATAAAAATGAATGAATCCCTGCCATTTACAACAATGTGGATGGAACTGGAGTGAAATAAGCCATTATGTTAAGTGAAATAAGCCAAGCGCAGAAAGAAAAATCTCACATGTTCTCATTCATATGTTGAAGCTAAATATTAATACAATTGATCTCATGGAGACAGAGTATAGAATGACGGTTACTAGAGGCTGGGAATTGTAGTGGGGAGGAGAGATAAAGTGGATATTGTTAATGGGTATGAAAATAGACAGTAAGATAGAATGGAAAATATTTGCTGGCACAATAAAGTGACTATAATCAACAATAAGAGTATACTTTAAAACAACTAAGAATGGTGTTGGAATGTTCCTAACACAAAGAAATGTTAAATGCCTGAGATTATAGATACCCCAATTACCCTAATTTGGTCAATACACATTGTATGCCTGTATCAAACATCACATGTACCCTATAAATACATACAACTATTATGTATTCATAGTTAAAAATTAAAAAAAAATAAATCTACCTGTGGCTTTTCCATGTATGAACTGCTACTTGTTATGACAATGGGACTTGGTAAGTTTGAAAAAACAGAAAGAATAAGAAGGGGGAAGTAGACCGCTTTGTAATGCTTGCAGCAGTCACATTCACAACTTACCCCCGGTGCTGGTGCCGTAGGGTTTTAAAGGGCACCCAATGGTTGCTGAAGTGGGGGAGGAAGAAGGAAAAGGAGGCAGGAACACACAAGCTTGAGTCAGTAGTTCCTGGTGCAGAGCAGCCCCACAGAGATATGGTGAAATTCTGCGACTTCAAAAAGCAGGTGAAAAAGGCAAAAAAATAAATAAAAGACCAAAAAATCAACCTTTTCAAGAGAATGTTAGAAGAAAGAGCCATTAGTTAGTGATGGAGCTTGAAAAGCAATGAGTAAGACAATGTAATATCAATAATACAAAATTTTATTGAAAAGGCAAGGAGGATGAAAGAACCTTAATTTTAAAACAGAATATTAAATATTGTTTTCCTCCATTTCTCAAATACTAAAAATATCTGACTTTTCAATATACTTTCCAATACAATTTTTAAAATGACACACATTCTTCCTAGTGGCAAAAAAAGCACTTACTGGGAGATTCCAACAAATAAGCCAACCATATCATTGTTAACAGCATGTTCCCACCCGATATCTCAAGATTCCTGTAAGTTTAATTTTTGATTAACAAATTAATATTTCCTGGCTTATATTTGCAATCATAGCTACTAAATCTTCTGCTTCTCCTCTACAAATGGACATTATACTCTGATATTCCATGGCTAATTCATTCGTGGTTTGTTCTTCAATGAAAAATAATAAATTTTATAATTCAATTTTGGCAACTATTATACTAAACAAAGGAGTATATATCCTTTCTTGATTTTTTTCAGCTAACTAAAATTCTTTTCATGATAACAGCTTTATTAGTAGTGCATAGCAATCCATGATGTAATCAGAAAATGTTATTATTTGCTTTGTTTTGGCCAGGGTAGTAAATAATAGAGGAGTCTTGAATGTGTGTGTGTGTGTGTCAATGCATCTCAGTCGTACAAAACATTAATACAATAACATCAAGTACTATGTTACTCACTGAAAATAACATAGCGAATGACATTTCAGTTTTGCATAAACGGTGTTCAATGATCAATTGTTAATTATATAACATTAGTGGTTAACATCACTGATTCTAAACATTTCTCTTCTCCAAATGTCTCAAAAATGAGGGAAATATAAACTTGAGTACTTATTTTTCCATAAAATGCGTGGCCTTCAATGGCTCCTTGGTTTCTAAGGATCTATAGAGGGAAATTTTTATAAGTTTCTCCCCACAGTTATAAAGGAAGCCATGGCTGGGTAAGGGAGTGTACACATACTCTGTGTTCTCAGAAAGATGTTGCAAAAGTGTCACTGGACCTCCCTTTGTATGATCAAGCCAAACCAGTTCCTGTCGTTGGTGCCAAGATAGACTGCAGCTGGAAATTCCCCAACTGATCACCAACAGACTACCTGCTACCAACAAGCAACCACCATGAACCAGCCAATTAGGAGAGACTGGTGATTTGGGGCTTAAACATCATCCGATCAAGAGCCTGAGTTCCCTTCTCTGCCCTGCATATTTTGCCTTTGTAATTTCTAACTCTCGAGTCCTCACCTCAGAATGGACTTTCATTTGACAATAAAAGTTGCATCTCTCCAATCTGCAAATTTCTGTTAGAAAATACAGTTCATTTGCCTTCAAAGATCTATTGGTCTTTTGTTAACATAATCAATTCATTTCTTTAGGAGATAAAGTTCATATCACAACAGTAGTCCTAAAAACAGATATCCATCAAAGTCTTGATTACAATTTTGAAAAGAAATGATGAAATTTTAAAATTAGTTCAGTCATTTAGTCACAGATCTTAACTCATGTGCTTGAAAAGTGACCATTGTGGGCTGAATTGTGTTCCCTCCTCCCCAAATTCATATGTTGAAGCCCAAACCCCTAGTACATCAGAATGTTACTGTATTTGGAAATAAGACCATTAAATAGGTAATTAAGTTAAAATGAGACTATTGCAGTGGGCTCTAATCCAATCTGAATGTTGTCCTTATAAGAAGAGGAAATTTGAGAACATAGAGAGATACCAAGGATACCTTCTTGGCCTATTTTCTTTTGCTCTAACAAAATACCACAGACCAGGTAATTTATAAAGCAAATAAATTTATTTCTCACAGTTCCAAAGGTCGGGAAGTCCAAAAGCATCATGCTTGCATCTGAGGAGGGTTGTCCCATGGCAAAAGTCATCACATGGCGAGTTAGCCTGTGAGTCAGAGACAGAGAGGGAATGGAGGGGGCAAACTTGCCCTTTTTTCAGGAGCCAATTCTCATGATAACTAACCCACTTCCATGATTAACAGTATTAATCCATTTTTGAGGATGGAACCCTCATGATCTAAAGGCTCCATCTCTTAATACCATTACAATGGCAATTACATTTCAACAGGAGTTTTGGAGAGGACAAATATTTAAACCATAGCATGTGCCCGGAAAATGATCATGTTAGGTTGCTGCAAGAAGGTGGATATCTGTAATCCAGGAAGAGGGTCCTCAGAAGAAACCTAATCTGCCAACACCTTGATCTTAGACTAGTAGACTCCTGAACTGTGAGAAATAAATGTATGTTGTTATTTAAGATATCCAATCTGTGGAATTTTATTATCCCAGCCCTAGCAAACTAATATAATGACTTTACTGAAAATCTTTGCTATTCACCTGAAATTACACATTTTATTTATATATTCTCTATGAGAGAACAGTTTATAGCACCAACACTTAGGGTAATATTTAACTTACATGTGTTGTCATGTCTTACCTGCTATTTAACACATTTACGTAACAATTTGGTAAAACCCCCTTCTCTTCCTCCTCATCCTCACCACCACCATCACAACAAAATCTAACTTTTATTGAGCATATAGTATGCTGTAGTCAATGTTCTAAACGCTTTGCATATTAAATCATTTACACCTCACAATGATTCTATAAGGTAGGTACTGTTACTTTGCTTACTTCATCAATCTGGAAACAGACACAGAAAAGTTAAGTAACTTGGCCAAAGTCGCAGAGCTGGGATACAAACACAATGTGAATAGTCTAACCCTGAGAGCATTCTTTAACCATTATGTTATAGGATTTCCAAAATACCATTCTGACTTTTAGAAAGTTAAACTGTCTTCCATTTTAGCCCAGTTACTCTTCTTTGATAATCTAAGTCTTTGTTACAAAAGTCACATATGTCCAATTTCCACTCAAAGATTTTTTTCTCTTTTATATAATACAAATATCTTGGCTCAGATAGAAAAGCTAAATCTAAATTTTGTCCAATATTGCAATGGTCATAAGTAATATTTCTGTGATAAAAATAAATTTTAAATATTAAACATTGTTTGAACATCCTTGAGTTAACATTATCAACTGGCAGACCAAATTTACCCTTGTCACAATTATTGATATGTCATTAAAGTAAAACCTTCAAATCGAATAGGAGCATATTAAAAACCTCAAATTTTATCACCCAGAAAGAAGATTTTAATAACTGAATTTTTGTTTAAAAGTTATAAAATAAAGAGTACCGTACTCTTCTATAATTTCTTTATGAATCAATGCTGTATTATTTTATTATAAAATGTGTACAAGACATTGTGTTTTTGCATCTAATCCAATCAACAATGTTAGTAATTCAAATGCATTCTAAAGTTGCAGCATATATAGAATTCAAACTGGGAAATTTAAAATAAAATAGAATAATGGAAATAGTTACCACTGAATTTTTTGTATAGAGAAGAAACACTATCCCTTGTAGTTAAGGAGGTAGAGTATAAGGTTACTTGGGTTCAAATCTGACTCTAGCACTTAGGAACTATGCTGCCTTGGGAAAGGTATTTAGCTCTTGGTACCTCGGTTTCTCTTCTATAAAATGGGAATGACTAAAATGCCTACCTCATAGAATTTTTATGAGGATTTAATAAGTTAATATCTATAAAGCACTTGAAAGTGTGATTTGGACATATTATTAACTTCTACATATGTTTTTCAAAAAGACACGTATTATAATTTTTTTTTAATTTTTTAAATTTATTTCAGCATATTATGGGGGTACAGATGTTTCTGTTACATATGTTGCCCTTGCCCCCACCTCCCTCCCTAAGTCCGAGTTTCAAATATGTCCATCATTTGGGTGGTGCACATTGCAC
>CAUYSK010054196.1:0-15712 GCA_963575035.1 Avahi laniger
AGCTAAAAATACATATAGCAAAAATTAGCCGGGCATGGTGGCACATGCCTGTAGTCCCAGCTACTTGGGAGGCTGAGGCAGTAGGATCGCTTGAGCCCAGGAGTTTGAGGTTGTTGTGAGCTAGGCTGATGCCACGGCACTCGCCCCAGGCAAGAAAGTGAGACTCTGTCTCAAAAAAAAAAAAAAAAAAAAATTGGTTATTTGTGTTTGAAATGGCCCCCAAATATAAAGCTTAAGTGCTACTTAATGTTCCTAGGTGCAAATAGGCTGTGATGTACTTTACAGAGAAAATATGTATGTTAGATAAGCTTCTTTGATGTGTGTTGGCATGGTTCAATGAGTTGGCCATGAGTTCAAGGTTAATAAATAAATAATATATAGTAAATAACGTGCCTTTAAACAGAAACATGAATACAACAAGGTTATGTTTTGATCAGTTGATGAAAATGTGAACAGAGGCTCACAGGAATCCAACTTTGTATTTCCCCCAGGAGTAATGGTTCAGTATTTGCAAATTCAGTGTTCCTGGAAACTTTATAGAACATAACTCTCACAAATAATGAGAATTAACTACATATGTATTCAAAAATAATATGTTAATATTTGAAATATGGTCTGAAGCTGCCATTTCCCTTGCTCTGTGTGCTCAGGAGTTGCTGATGCCCATGTTCAGTCAGTGAGCATTTGGTGACATCTTGAAACCTGTGTGTGTCTAATTAAGTAGACTTATACATCATTTTATATTTCTTTAGCTAAATTAACCTTTGCAGATGTGGGCAAGTGACCTAAAAAAGTATTCCCACACAGAAAAAAAAGGATGTGATAGTACTTGTAATGCAAGAAACATAAGTCAATAAAAACAATTTTTAAAAAGGCAGAGCTCACAAATTCAATTGTAGTATGAGCTTTTGGTCAGCTTTGTATTAAGAGGTAAATAAATAGCAATCTCAGAAGCTTCAACACACTTGCTCCTCCCTCTAATTAAAATTATCAAGAAATATTATTATATATAGACTAAAAAATCACTAGTGTATGTGTATGATGGCTCTCACCCTAAATTGATATTTTGTCTGTGGATAATAGCAAATAATAGTTGTGCATATTAATCATTTATAAATATATTGGCAGGACAAAGTTAAAAGCTTTTTACTCATGGACTGAGAGACCATTGGAGTAATAAAGTATTATAGTCGGAGAGAGGAAGTCATAAAATGGTTGTTTTTTTATTCACAGAAACATGTTTTATAATTTTAGGTCTGAAGTATGTATTTGAAAATGAAACTCTTGCAACTGTTTAAGCTCATTAATTCTTAAAATTCTGGAGAATTTAGTCCTGATGTTGGTGACAGCCCTTGGAAACTTTGCTTTTTCTCTTGTACTCATTCCTGATTTGGGATTCAGTACTTCGGTTCCAAATGCCAATTACAGTTAGATCATAATATCTCACCTTTGTGTGTATTTTTATAGAAAATAGAGACAAATAAAGAAAAAAACCTTTTAAAATTCCTTGGATGGAAGTCTGATACTTTTCAAAATACTAGTAAAAGCCAACTTATCAAAAGATAAAACACATAAAATGATAAGTTGTTGCCAACTCTGCAGGAAAATGTAGGGCTTCAAGAGAGTCAATCAACAGAACTCTCGGCGTAAGACATTTACTTGAGAATGTTGTGAAATGACCTTTTATGTTTTAACTACTTTAGGAAGCTCATGAAGAATGTGTTCTGTGCAATCATTCCCTTATGTGTTTCTTTACATTCTACCATATGAGCTTTTTACCTCATATATAGGTTCAACTTTTTACCCTTACGTAAATAGAGTCCTCTGCAAAACCTCCACTGCAGGAGAATTTTAACATATTGAGAGATATCAAGTTATCTTATTCTCACTCCTCTAGGAAAATTTTTAAGAAATTTAATACACATCTCTATCCCAATCCAAACACACTCAAAATTTATATACTCCACTAAGACAAAAGGACAGGTATTTCTGTTCTGGGATTCCTTGTAGCACGAGGAGTTAACAACTTATATTTTGTTTTAGGAGCCACCAAGGAGGTAACCTTCAGAGAGACACAGGTCCCTAAGGGAAAGACTAGCTTTGCCTTGTAAGGCAGAAAGATGGAATTTGCAGCCTGCACCCAAAGACTACAGAGGATGGGATTAATTTCCCTGAGACTAAAAGGACAGGATTCGGGATGAGGGTGTCGTAATAACCACACCCTTTTTGAAACTTTCTGGAAATGGCAGGACCTCAAAAGTCAGCCTTGCTGTTTACCTGCCCTGTATGTTTTGCGTTCCAAGCTCTGTTGCCAGCTGGCTTCTGGTTCAGCTAACGGAAGGCAGTGGCCGGTGAGAGGACTGGAGGGGAGAGAAGAAAAGTATTTTTCCTTGATCTCTTCCTCATTGGTACTAAGTCTCTTCCTGTAGTGTGTCCTTCTATCGCTCTGGCGGGGGGCCCTTGCTCCATGATCCAGCTCTCACTGGGCTCCTGTGAAACTATTATATATCCTCCTGTTGCTCCTTCAGGCCCTGGGGTGGTATTGGCTTTCTTCTGCTGCTGGTCTCTGGGAGCTTCAACCTGTCTTGTGGGCTCCTTTAATCTTAGCTACACCTTCATTAATATCTTTCATTAAAGCCTTGTAAATAGAAAAATTTGGGTGGGATTCTGCCTCTTTCTGGAGCCCCGGCTGGTACAGGTCCTATATCATTTGGGCACTAGTATCTTGAGTATGAAGCATCTTCCCTCGGAAGCCTGACTGCTCCTTTGCTGAAGCTTGGCACATTCCTGGGAAGACTACACAGTCCATGAACAAGGAGCAGTGCTAGAGACTGACAGACTTATTTTCAGCACATGCAGAGTCACTGGGACTCTTTACAGTTGCAGGGAATAGAAAAGCCATAAAAATGACCAAAATTGAAGTTATCACTTGATCGTGATTTGTGACGTATTTTGTTATTCAAGCGCCCAGTGCACGCCTACTGGACTCCTTTCTAAAACATACCTGTAGCTCTGGTGTCAAGTGGCAGTTTTAAAAATAAGATTAATTATTTTCTATGACTAACTGGAGTTTTGTTACTGGAGTTTTATTCACTTTATTATTTACAGCTACTGTGGGGTTTTGAAAGAGACATCACGTTGTGCTGTGAAGGACTTGATCATTAGAATTAGATTGGCCAGTTTCTATGAGCCTCTGTTCCCTTATTTGTGAAATAGAAGAAATGATATAAAACCTGTTTTATCTACCGTTCACAGTAGGCACTCAAAATGTTACTTGCCTTTTTCTTGAGTGGGATATGTCTCTTTGTGCTTTATGTGGGTCATATAGATGAATTGTAGGCCATGGTCAGATTCCCTTGAGGACCAAAGTTGACATTGCCAGAAGGGAGTGATAGTTAAACGTCACAGGCTTCTGAGGTTAGGGGTATGCACTCAGTACCAGACTACCTGGTTTAAATTCCAGCTCCAAATCATACTAACAATGTGATACTTGGTGAGTTATTCCTCTGCTCCTTGTTTCCTCATCTGTGAAATGGGGATAACAATAGTACCTACTTCATGAGACTGTTGCAAGGATTGAAAAATTTAATGCATGTAAAGAGTTTGGACAAGGGCCTGGCTTAATAGGTGCTCAATAATTGCACCCCTGATTATTATTTCACATTATAGTGGACTGGCTCGTTGTGCTGTTTAAAGCATGTGCCACGTCACATTCCATGTCTGTCTTCTTACACTTAGTACAGTGGTTGGCATTTGGTAGACAGATAAATAGATGTGAAATGCATGTCTTCTCTGGAGATTTCCGGAAGAAGCTCTGGAATGCCAGAGAGCTCTGACGTGAGAAAGCAGGTTCTTGAGACAGCTCCGTGAACTCATATTGGCATCATTATTTGCTGCTTCCCAGACATTTGAGGAGAAAGCCACAAGTGCAAGGAAGTATAGGAAAGGCAGAATGATGGGTGCTGTACATAGAAGCCAACAATAACC
The DNA here is from genome assembly GCA_963575035.1 of Avahi laniger. Classification (NCBI taxonomy): domain Eukaryota; kingdom Metazoa; phylum Chordata; class Mammalia; order Primates; family Indriidae; genus Avahi; species Avahi laniger. Next base: position 3,988 of record CAUYSK010054196.1, read on the forward strand.
GCTCTTTAGAACCCTTATTCCTCAACACTATAGCAGCATATTCAGACCAGTATGTGTTTAAAATTCCAATCCATGAAATTTACTCTAGTGGTCCTTCCTCTGAGAAGACTTCTGTGATCCTTCATTCACTCTCCGGAATTGGGCTTCTATCCTTCTGTGCTACTCCTATTCAGTGAGTGTTTTTATGTAAAGAAAGTGTCTTTTCCTCCAGTTAGATTCCCCAGAATATAACATGGTGCCTCATAATGAGTAGGTGCTTGATAAATGTTAGTTTAATGAAAAGATACCATTGATTTCCTCATTACGTCTTTGCGTAAGCACAGTTATAGTTAGGCCCTCTCTCTAACAACCGTAGACCCACAGCATTCACAATTAGATTTACATGATTTGACAATTGATGAGGGATTTTAATACTCCGCAAAATGTAGCAATTTAAACTTTGCTAAGATATATCTTTAAATTGTATGCTGTGAGGTCACTCTAAACCTCTCAGTGAGCAAGTAAGTTTAGCTTATTGCCTACTGCTAGTGCTATACAAATATCTGAGAATTTGGAGATATGAAATTCTATAGATATGTTCACCTTGAAAATCAAGGATCCACTGGAGTAAACACTCTCTTATGTAAAATCGAATTGTTCTTACAACCTGTATCTTATAGTTTAGTACTTATTTGCTTTTTTATTATTTTATTTTTTAAGAGTTAAACTGTGAAACTTCTTGAAGGCAGGAACCATTTATATACTTCTGTTTCCTTCACATTCCTCACTGACAAATAAAATAGATATTTAAAAAGTCTATATTAATATGTTGCAAAAGTCTCTAAAAGAAAATAGGTTGATGTAGTGCTAGCATTGAATTGCTCATAGAGCCCAGTGATCTAAATGTAGGGACTAAAAGAAGAGGGAAAAACTTCTCAGGGAAAGTGGGAGGGGCTGAATTTTTCTAACTTGCGTTGGATGGGTAGAGAAGTAACTCATAGAAAAATAGCTTCCATCCTACCTGTAGACTGGGGCCTGAGGCCCGGGCTTCTTGCACCTGTTCACAGGTAAACAGGCTAACAAAACCCAAACATCTGTAGAGTCTTAAATGGCAGGAGGGCAGGAAAGGGAGTCTGTAGGCTGCCTAAGTGAAAGTGGGTGGTGTGTCGGCCGACAGTGGTGAGTGCAGGGCAGCCATGGGAGCACTTGGGAAGAACAGCGTAGGGATGCTTTGTGAGAGACTTTGATCTTCCCCGACTCCAGATGTACCAGCTCTTCATAGGCTGCATGCGCCTACCCCGGCTCCCATCCAGGGTGAGCAGCTCGCTGTAGAGGAGGATGTAGAAGCATCCTCTGGATGTAGAAGCAGCAGCAGCAGGATATGGCAGGGCTCTCACTCTGTGGGTGGTGTTGAGAGCAGTGAGGATCTGTCATCACAGTGATGTGGGAGTGGGTGAGAAACAGGAAAAGAAGGAAGAGAACAATATCCCAAGGATTTTTCTTACTTGCTACCTTTTTGCGCCAGGAGAAGGAATTTGGTGACAATGATCAATTAGAGAGCTGTTATGCTGTTGACCTACACCTTGCCTCTATTCCTATCCAAGGTGTTCTACTGTGACTGTCCGGTGTTCATTAATTATGTCATTGACCATGTTGGCATTATGTATATGGGCATGTATATTAGACAGAACTCTTTCAGTTGCATGCTACAGAAACACAATTAAAATGAAAGTAGACTCTATAAAAAAAATGGAATGTATTGGTTTATATCCCTGAAGAGTTCAGAGGCCCTCTAGCCTCAGACATGGCTGATCCGGGGACTCAAGCATTGTGAGTGCCTCCCCTCCCTCTCTCTCTTTCTCTCTCATTCCATGTCTTGACACTGCATTCCTCTGTGTACCGATTTTATTCTGAAGACAGTTTTTTCCAGTTTGCTGGAGAAGATGGTTGTTGGCTGCTCCAAGTTCTTCAAATCAACAGTTAGGACAGAGGCAGGCAATTAGGGGATAGATAAGATTTCTTGATATAGCTCTTGCTGCAAATCCCTGAAGAGGACTCTGAAAGGCCTTGTCTCATATGCCCCATTCTTATCTTTGTGGCTGGAGAATTGTACTATAATGATTGTTCATGGCTGGGTCCCATGCTCACCCCAAATAAGAAATTATGGGTGGCCAAAGCTTATGTCCAATGGAGCAAAAAATATGAGATTTGATATGCATGTTCAACTGAAGAGATGCTCTAATAGTAATATTCTATACTTAAAGTACTCGTAATGGTAATTCCATACTAGGGTGAATTGACTCTGGAGTAGTTTTGTGAACTAAATTGTAATTTTCTTTCCTTGTCTTTTAAAATTGAACAGTTTTATCTCCAAAGGATAGTTTAAATGCAAATTACATAAAATTAAGGCTGATGAGTTCTCTGAAAGTGCCTTTTACCCTCTGCTTTTTATGGTAGCAGTCCCTATGATCACTGTTTCTCCATAGGACTCAGTAATGCTGACAGTTCACTCTGCTGAGGCCAAAGAGAGGGGAAAAGGGAGCAAGTGTCCCTGTAAAACTCGAAGCTAGTGACTGTGACTTATTAATCAAGTAAGAATGTATATACATAGCTTTAAATGTGACAGACTCTATTCCCAGTGCTTTATGTATGTTAATTCATTGACTCCTTACAGACCTAGGTAATGAGTACTATTTTTATCCCTATCTTACAGATGGGGAAAGTGAAGCACTGAGTTGTTGAGCAACTTTCCTAAGATCACATGTTTAACAAGAGACAGAATCGAGACTTAAATCTAGGCAGTTTGGCTTCAGAGTCTAAGTTTTTTTTTTTTTCTTTTTTTGAGACAGAGTCTTGTTCTGTCACCCAGGCAAGAGTGTTGTAGTGTCATCATAGCTCACTGCACCCTCAAACTCCTGGGCTCAAGCAATTCTCCTGCCTCAGCCTTCCTGGTAGCTGGGACTATAGGTACAATCATTGCACCAGCCCAATTTTTATTAATACAATTTTTTTGTAGAGACAGGGTCTTGCTATATTGCTCAGATAGTCCTCAAACTCCTGCCCTCAAGCGATCCTCCCACCTTCGCCTGCCAAAGTGCTGGGATTACAAGTGTGAGCCATTGTGCTCAGTCCAGAGTTCAAGCTTTTAACCAAGACTCTGATTTCCACAGTGGGTTACATTCCCTGAGAAGGCCGTGTGTCCTGCACTGCTTTCCACTGCCTGCATCACTGGACAAAGTTGTTTCAAATTCTGCCTTTAGGAAGTCCATGTTTGAGGGGCTCTTTAAAAGTCTTGGGTTTCATTTTCAAATGCAATTCAATTGTTGCAAAACTGATTTTAAAATAGGGAGACCTAAAACTGATATATCATATTTTTACACATTGTAAACTATCAAAGCGTTAACCAGTTCTGACAGGTTACCTTGACATTGCCCAGACCAGACCTTAGAATAAAATTTCTCCTGCTCTTTCTGTGTATGTAATTGAACTTTGTAAATGTGGCATGAGTTATTAAGCTTGTCACTTTGCACTGGTCTTTTGAAAATATTTGGTCTGTGTACATTTAAATATATATATTCAAAATGTTCAATTAAATGCCAGGTAAGACTCAGACATGTTTATGTCTGTTGCATATCTATTAGTAGTTTACAACCAGTTTCTTTTAATAAAAATCAAATAAGAGTTTCTCTAATACACATAAAATTTAGATGTCAATGACTATCTGACTTCCATTCTTTGGGATACATACCTCAAGAGAAACCAATAAAATGGAAGCATTAAGTGAGCAAAGTAGAATTTCCTGATGATGATATGGAAAATGAGGCTAACGCCACATACCACAGGGAAAATAACTTTGAAATCCTTGTTTAATCTTTTGCTGTTCAAAATCTCCCACCCATGATGTGGGAGATCTGTGGGAGGAGGAGAGGGTATTCCAGAATCCTGGGCCTCAGTATCTTTGCCTCCGGGATTTTCCCTGGGCCTTGGAAATTCCTTTCTTATTATAGAGAACAATTTAAATTCTCCTACCAAATCTTATTATCCAACCCTGTGTTCAACAAACAACCTTTCACTTATTAAGGCCTACTGTCCCTAGAAAGCTATATGGGTTTATAAAAACAAGTTAGGCTTTTTTCTTTTACGTATTTTTCTCTTAATTTGTATCTAGTATTCTTATACTGGAAAAATATTTGGTCATGATTATGGCTTAAACTTTTAATTATGATCATCTTTCTAAAATGCATACTTTATAACATAATTTAAGAAAAATGTAAAACTAAAAACAAGTCCCTTGAAAATGAGCATTAAATTAATTCCATTGAAGTGCGCATATACATTAATAACTGCATCAAAAAGTATGCAAAGGATCACAGGTCATACTTCAGTTTTCTCTTGGGTAAGGAAGGCCCTGTTTGTATCAACAGTAGAAGGCTGACATACTGGCTGTGGGATCTCCCTACTTCTCTGCTTGTCAAAGCACCAGAATGTTATTGAGTCAACACCAAGACATGCAAAGTGAGGCAGTAAGCATCTGGCTAGGCAGCAATCAGAACATCAAATCCTTAGTTAATGCTGATTATGTTTTTTATGCCAACTAATAGTCTAAAACTTCAGTATAGAGATACATCTATATTTACCAAAGAATAAAATACAAAACAAATCTAAATTACTTATCTCTATAAATATTTGGGGGAATTTTGTTCAAGTATACATATCAATAAGCAGCAAAATGAATAAATATATGAATAAATACTTTTCAGAAGCACCAAAGCAAGTACATCAGTTGGGGTCAGACCAATGCAATACTTCTTAATATTGGTTTTTGATCACTTTTTCATGATGGGAATAGAAATATAAGTCTAGAATTGTTTTTAGTGACAGATTAGCCCAGTGCTTCTTTATAGTAAGGATTCAACTATAGAAACCAGGTTTATTTCTTAAAATTTATTGTATTATAAAGCCTGGAGCTAAAGTACATTTTAAGTATTATTATGTTTATCATTAACCTAAAACATAATAATGGGAAATTTCCTATTCATTTTTGAAACTTATTATTCAATTCTATTTGCTTATTTCTATTTCCTTTTCTCTTCAGCGTTCCCTGATTGACTTCTAATATGCATGTGTGTGTGTGTACAAACACAGAAAGACCTTTTTTGGGGGGGAAGGGGACGGAGTCTGGCTCTGTTGTCTGGGCTAGAGTGCCATGGCGTTAGCCTAGCTCACAGCAACCTCAAACTCCTGGGCTTAAGCAATCCTCCTGCCTCAGCCTCCTGAGTAACTGGGACTACAGGCCTGCATCATCATGCCCAGCTAGTTTTTTTCTGTGTAGATTTTTAGTTGTCCAAGTAATTTCTTTCTATTTTTGGTAGAGACGAGTCTCGCTCTTGCTAAGGCTGGTCTCGAACTCCTGACTTTGAGCTATCCACCCACCTCGGCCTCCTAGAGTGCTAGGATTATAGGCTTGAGCCACTGTGCCCGGCCCATAAAGACCTTTTTGAAAGGGAAATGAGTTTTACAATCACAACAGGGGCATTTTGAGTGCATTTTTGGGTTCAAGATACCGAGGTAAAAGGGGCACAGAAAACTCACTTTAAGATGATTCCACAGAGATATCCGGAGTTGAGGAATGCTCCCAAAAAATTGAAAACAAACACAACTTGTTTCATTACACCCCAATTGTATGTGAACTCTTACTCCCCTTTTCCTTGTCCCTGGCCTATGACAGTAATTGAAGGGGCCTCAGATTATCAGAATAATAAAAATCGGAGACTAGAGGACTTATCCTGACCATCCCCCAGTGTTCTGGAACTTATATTTTAAACCATTCTGAAAAAAACCCTATTCTTGGAACTATTTAATTTTATATTATATGCATATGTTCTTATTCTAATTTATTCAATATTTCATGTATCTGCTCATTCATGCTTTGAATAATTACTGCCCACTATTTCTGTGCCAGGTAGTACTAGGCCCTTTAGATAGGTGAATAAAATACAGTCCCAACCTCCAAGGAAGTTCAAGCCAGGTGGGGAAGCTCACAGTCTGAGTATTTATGGGACAGCCAGTTCAACTACTGGTTTGAAGGAAAACCACTTAAGCGTAGTGAGCAGAAAATGATCACCAGAGCATATCTGCCTCAGTTTTCATGGGAGAAATTTTGCAGATGAAATTTTAAAAAAAGCACTAAACAAACAGCTTATCTGTGATTTGGATTAAAATCTGGGACATCTGTATAGATCAAACCAGTCAGATAATCACTAATTCCCGATCCCTTCCTTTTTTGCTCTGTATTATATCCAGAGACAGTTCGTAGGCTGATCAGAGAGCTTTGTTATAAATTTGTACTAAGCCTCTCTTTTACACTTCAAAGTTGGGTCAGAGTGTTCAATAAATTGATTTTTCTGTCCCTTCTATTTCTCTTTCCAAAACTCTGCCATCATTGGACACATGTAGCTTTCCTACTGTAGTGGGAAAACCTGTACCTTGAGTGAAAGCTGTAGGCTTTTGAAGTTTCATAAAATGGTTGTGTTGATTTGCTCTTTGTTCAGTGTAGAGGGTAGGATGCATCTTGCTCATCTAATTTAGACACTTAAAAGTCAGATCCCAGTTCTACTTTTCAAAATCATCTGGGTTGCTTTTTATGTTCCAAACCCAGGGGCCCTCAGTGAAATCAATGGGGTTGGCAGGAAATATCTGAAGAGGTGAGGTTAGCTTGTTTTTTTGCAAGACGTTTTTCTGAGACCTGGGAGGAAAAAAAAAAGCATATTCTTCAGGTGATATTTTTACAGGTATAAAGAAAAACATTTTGAAGGCTTTGGCAGAATGGTTTAGAGAGTTTTGAAAAGATATATTAAGTATGCTTTTAAAATTTATGTAAAAGCCAGTACATATTTAAGTATTTTTTCTCTTTTAATTAACCTCTAGGATTAAAATAATTAAATAAATGATTTAAGACATGATTTCTACTTTCTTTTCTTCTTGTATAAGAAGGATTGTTTTGGGGCAAAATGATGAAATACAGCTTTTCTTCATCTTTTAATTTCAGAAAGTGGGGATATGTTAGAAGCTCACACCGGCAAATTGCAAGCTCGAAAACTGATAAATGCTGTTATTCTAAAATGGAATTTGAACCTGGTTACAATGAAAAGAAATACAGCTTCATACAGGGTCAATATATTGGGCAAAGCGATACTATGAATAAGATTCAAGTGCCCCCAATTGAGCCACTAACTGCTAGATATTTCTTCTGTGTCAGTGTAACAACGTTCCTGCCAATGGTGTATAAATATTTTTAGATACTGCATAGTCAGGCAAGTTCTATTGACTAAAGATAAAGATCTGTCTGTCATTCATTCACTAAAGAAAAAGATGATTCTCTGTAATCATTTTTAAAAAATTTTCCAGGTAAACAAGTGGTTATTTTGTGCATGTTATTATTTCCTATTTAGATGCCAAAACGAATTCAGGTATAACTATGCAGTTGATATAAATTAAAGAACTATTAACTGTTGGTCCCTGTAAGAAGATTTACCATGAAGTAATGGAGTCAACGCTCTACGGCCCCTAATTTGCAAAGGTCTGTTTTAGTTCCTATATCTAATCTTTCATTTCTAATAAATAGGGCTCTTAAGTTTTTATAAATTTCAGGCTCCACAAAACCTGAACCTGCCTATGATCAGTGTAAACCAGTTTTCGAAGTGTGGTTCTTGAACAGCAACATCAGCATGACCTGGGATCTTGTTAGAAATGCAAGTTTTCAGGCTCCACCTCTGAATTACTAAATCATAAACTCCTTGTGTGCGTGTATATGTGTGTGTGTGTGTGAGGAGGGTGTCTAGCAACCTTAATTTCATCAAGCCCTTCTAGGTGTTTAGATGCAGGCTAAGGGTAGAAAGTAGCAGGGATGGGGTTGGGGGCAGAACTTGCCTGGATTTCTCAGTGCTCCTGCAAAAAACCCTAGCTACCTGAAACATGAAAATATGTATAAAGATAGGAAGTGTTTGTGTTCGTTTCCCTCAGAAATATTTTACTCTTCATATACATAAGAATTAGATAGTAGCCATTTGTCTAGTTAACTGCTCTGATCTCAAAAGATAACACTTTTTATATCTTCCAAGCAGGCTAAATCATTACAACCTGGACTAGGTCCCTAGGTTAAGCCCCAGGGTGCCTGAGAGACTGGACTGCTGTCTTCAAAGGTATTTATATTTCAGGAAGAATGAAACTTCAGACCTTGAGCACATCTTTAGGTTGCAACAACTGAAACACATAGGAGAATCTGGCTCCTGGAAAGATTTTATTTATATACCAAGTGGCTAGAGTAAGGACTCAGGTTCGTTATGCTTATGTGGAAGCCCATTCTGGAGAAGAAGGGGACAACTTTCTCCTTTTCTTTTATGTAAAAAAGATAATGTATTTTTCTCCTCTTTCACCTATGGAGTGTCTAGCTATTTGTGTAGAACAGTTGGCCTGCCTCTCTTTCCCAAGCCACCCTTTTACCACCCAAGGAGCTCATGAACGAAGTGGCCATGGTGACAAGGATAGAGGTTATGTGTGGCCTTAGCAACATGGACTTCCACTCACCAAGGTTGACCTGGGAATGGCCACTGCTGCATGCTGAATCTGCCAGCAGCAGAGACTGACACTGAGTCCCCAATGTGGCACAGGATGATCAGTGAGCTACATCATGACAGATTATATCGGACTGCTTCCATCATGGAAGGGGCAGAATTTTGTTCTTACTGGAATAGACATTTACTTGGGATATGGATTTGCCTTCTTTGCATGCATTGCTTCTGCCAGAACTACCATCTGTGAACTTACGGAATTCCTTATCTACCTTCTGGGTATCCCACACAGCAATGCTTCTGATCAGGGAACTCACTTCACAGCATAAGAATTATAGTAATGGGTCCATGCTTATGGAATTCACGGGTCTTTCCATGTTCCCACCATCCGGAAGCAGCTGGTTTGATAGATTGGTGGAATGGCCTCTTGAAGACTTAGTTATAGCACCTACTGGGTGATGTCACCTTCCTAAGTTAGGGCAAGGTTCACCAGAATGCTGTATATGCTCTGAATCTACATCCAATATGTGGTACTGTTTCCCCCCTAGCTAGGATTCACTGGTCCAGGAATCAAGCAATGGGAATGGGAGCGGTGCCACTCATTGTTACTACTCCTAGTGACCCACTAGCAAAGTTTTTGCTTTCTGTTCCCACAACCTTATTATATACTTTCTTGGCCTAGAGGTCTAATTTCCACAGGGAGGAGTTCTCTAGCAGGAGACATAACAATGATTGCACTGAATCCTCTCTAATGTGGGTGCACATTATCCAATCCACTAAGAGCTTAGATAGAAGGAAAAGGCAGAGAAAGGGAGAATTTTCTGTTTTTTTGACTGACTTTTTGAGCTGAGATATTGGTCTTCTGCTGCCTTGAACTCAGACCTATACCATCAGCTCTCCTCATTCTCAGGCCCTTGGACTTGGACTGAATTATGCCACCAGGTTTTCAGGGTCTCCAGCATTCACACATCAGACTGTGGGAATCCTTAACCTCTATAATTGTGTGAGCCTAAACAAAGAAGCAGAGAAGCATAATTCTATAATTGTCTTAAATCTTAAATGGCATACTGTGTATCTACAGTGCACATAGAATCTAAAAAAAGAAGCTTGAATAAGGCAGATCCGTGATTCAATAAGAATGATGATAACATGAAAAATAAAACTGTTCAAGAGCCATTTTCTGTGCTTTCATAGACTGTAAGCTCTTTAGATAGCTTTCCATGTTTTAAAATAATTTTATAATAGTTCTCAATGTATCAATAATGTAAATGGCAGGGAAAATAAAATAATAAGGACCTAAGATCCACAAATAGTCCAAACGTAAAAATAAGATAAAAAATAAAAATGTGAAAGTTACATGCAGCCAAAATCTCATATGCTATTGCACACCTTGCTACAGTATGAAATATTGTTTCTTTTGCTCTAGAGTTTAGAAGGTAAACAATGGCAGGATTTTAAACCAAGTGGTATAAATTTAGTGTAATTCAAGAACTACACTGTATGTGAAATCAGAGATAAAGGCAGTGAAAGAAGGAACCACTCATTTTTCTCTATTCTAATTATCTTCGTTTCAGTGGATTAGAAAATGGTAAATGTAGAAGTCAAGTTGGAGATGGTCCTGAGCTCAATCGCCTGCCAAGTTAAGTCTGATAAATGGCAAGTGTGTATAATTAATACTGTCATTTTTCCCTAGACCAAAGGGCGACTGCAGTAACTATAGATTGTAATTGTCATCGTTGTCACATAAAATGTGCTATTATTAAGTTCAGGCTGAATTTTATTGCAGGGAATGCTCATAAATTGAGCGGTCAGTCATCTAAATTACCAAGTAGAGAGCTTTGTGGCTTGCTCTAAAACTACTTTCTAAGACAATGTATTTGACTTTGGACCTCCAGAAACTAATTGCATTTTTTGAACAGACATTAGACAGGCTGTAACCTATAAGTGAGGATATTCTGACAGACATGCTGTGTACGTTTGTGAATGTTCATAGGAATCTTACATTTTTATTTCTAATATTTTTGGTGTAGGGCAAGAGAGGAATAGGGAGTAGATGTGAAATGACATAGTGGGAGCAATCATTTTGAAAATACAAGATGCCTACTTTCCAGAAGGCGATGTTGATGAAAATTTAAGGAGTGCAGGATGAAAATTATGATGGATTTGTTGTTAGAGCCTTAGAGAATGATTGTGGGAGAAAAATTTGAGCGGAGTAGCAAGAGAAGGGAAATCAGCAATTTATAATATGTTAAAAAGATTAATAATGCCTAATAGGATGTCTGATGATTCCATTTATATTGGTTTCAGTTTCTTTCATATATTTAAAATTACTATACTGTCATTAAAACAATATGTAATAAACATATGCTTGCTTAAAATGCTATGCTAGGTACTTTGATATGAAGTGTTGATGAGATACATGATCTTGTCCTTGGTTTGTTTTATTCTACTTAAATTTTCTTTCCATTTTTAGCATATGGTAATGTAATTTTAGACTAAAAAATACAAATAAAGGAAAACACATCCATATCTCTACCCCTATCATATTATTACCACTACTTTCACCATTTTAATGCATTTCTTCTACATAAGAATGAATTTTTATGGTTTAGAATAAGTCCTTATACAATTTTATGTTCTTTGTTTTTATTTACTGTTGTAAGTTTTCTGTAGTTATGTAGTTCTACAGATTTTCACGTAGAAATCTAGTTCACTATTACCATTCAAGTCTCACATCAAGTATAACCTCCCCCAAACCATTCAATGTATATATGCCTACCACCTCCTCCCCAACTTGCTATCATATCACCCTTCACAGAATTGTTATATTGATAGCAATTAGTCCTATAGTAAACAATCTTGCTCGGGGAGGGAGAAAATGGCGGAGTTAGGGTAGCCTCCCGGATCCCTGCTTCCAGAGAGGGAGACGTAGATCCCGGTCTGCTACACACGATCGGATCGCTCTCCCACAAAAACAGCGAGGGGATTCGGTGGAGATTCAGCGGGGGACACACAAATCAGGAAAAAGAATAACAAGAGATAGGAATACAAAACCTGGAAAGTGCGGACAGATGACAATAGAGAGTGGAGCGTGCGACGGCGGCGCCAGCCTGGCCAGTAAGTGCACCGGGACAAGTCCCGCACGGGACAGTCTAGCTTCCCCACTGACTTACAAG
>CAUYSK010054200.1:0-110254 GCA_963575035.1 Avahi laniger
GATTCACGTTAGAATTAATCTTTGTTTTTACTTTCCGTAGTTTAATAACATGCAAAATAATAATTTATTTTAACATGAGAGCTGTATTAGCCTAGAAATGCCTGGTTGTTATCAGGGTACAGAATTTTAATACTTTCCTAAGTGTCAGGTTAGTGTCAGGCTGCACAGGTTGAAAAGACCATGGTCACTTCAGATGCCAGCCACACTTCGAGGGTTCCCAGGCCACCTGCACTTCTGACCAACTGGTTACAAATTCAGCTGTTCGCACGACCTCCTCAAATTCAATTTACTCGAACAACTCACAGAACGCAGGAAAGCGCCATACTTACAAATACAGCTTTATCATAAAGGATACAAGTAAGGACCAGCCAAAGGAAGACAGGCACAGGGCAAGGTCTGAGGGGAGATCTCAGTTGGAGAGCTTCTCTGCCCTGTCCCCATGAAATTAGGGCATGTCACCCTCTTGGAACATTGTGGTGTTTGTTTACTGGCCAGGAAGCTCCATCGAGCTCAGTGTCCAGAGTTTTTGTTACGGTTTCATCACGTAGGCATGATTGACTGAACCATTGACCACATGACTAAATGTAATTTTCATTCCTCCTCTCTACACCTGGAGGACAGAACGTAGTTCAAAGCCCCAGCCCTGTGACCCACGGTTGGTCTTTCTGGTGACCAGCCCTGCTCCTGAATAATCTCATTACTGTACACTCAGGTGGGATACAAAGCGTTCATGAAAAAACAAAGACTCTCCTATCACTCAAGAAAGTCCCAGGATTTAGAGATTATTACTCAGGAACAGGGAACAAAAGCCAATCCAATTCTTGATTATACAACAATGCTTTATCACAGTTAGTTGTTTTAAAATGTAATTTTATTTCTAAGGACACCCTGGGAAACATAAGGAAACTGGAGTTGAAATTTTGCACTCTTACTAGCCATGAAACTTTGGGCAAATTACTCACCTTCTCTGCCTCAGTTTCCTCATCTGTAAAGTGGAGATGACAGTAGAAGAGCGTCCCAGAGTATTACGAGGGTCAAACACGTCCCTGCATGTAGAGTACGCTCAGAGTGGTGCCTGGCTCAGAGATGTGCTGTGCAAGTTTTTATTGGCTGCAAGTTTCAAGGGGCTTTCAGCACTTGGATGTCCCTGTCCCCCTTTGTTCTACCTTCAGGAACAGAGAAGTGAGTGCCCTGAGGGGCCAGGTTGAGTCGTGGCAGTCAGGACCCTTTGCGTTATGGTTTCTGTTCTCCAGTGAGCTTTCTGGTCTTGGTGGTCCATAGAGTCTTCCACGTGTACAGTAGACTTGTTATGGATAAGAGAAGTGATGAGGCCTTGCCAGAGTGGTGGTTTTGAAATGCGGTTTGGAGTCAGATGCTTCTCCATGGGGAGTCACTTGGCTCCACCGGCATCCTTTGCTGACAGTGGGCTGCACACCCTATGCCAACCTTGGCAGCTCCAATAAGGATTGTTCAGTAACCTTTTGGCCATCAACTGAACAGCTCCACCAGACCAGGCCTACTCAGTGTTGGCACTATTGGCATTTTGGTCTGGGTATTTGTTTATTGTGGAGGGCTGTCCTGTGCATTGTAGGATGTTTAGCAGCATCCCTGGCCTCTACCTTCTAGATGCCAGTATTAAAGTTCCCCAATTATGATAACAAAAAGTGTCCTCAGACATTGTCAAATGTCTCCTGGGGGGCAAAAGTGCCTCTGATTGAGAATCACTGCCCAAAGCAAAGGCTGCCTCAAAGACCCTCCTTTGCTTTATACTAATAAGGGAGATAGAGGTGTCTGAGCATCCACCCATGTTTGCTTCTCCTTATATGGTAAGGAACATGGGGAGATGTAAGAGCAAACTGGTGCATTGGACCAAATCTTTGCTAGGAGGTGCAGGCAAGAGCAATAAAAGGGGGCTGTGGTCACTGCTTGTCTTAGTCCATTTGGGCTGTCATAACAAAATACCGTAGGCTGGGTAAAACAATTTTTGGCCATCTGGCTTAAACAACAGAAATTTATTTCTCATAGTTCCGGAGGCTGGGAAGTCCAAGATCAAGGTGCAGGCAGATTGGGTTTCTGGTGAGGCCCTCTTATAGGTAGCAAACGGCCACCTTTTTGCTGTATTGTCACATGGAGAGAGAAAGAGCTCTGGTATCTCTTCTTCTTATAAGGACACTAATTCCATCATGGGGGCTCCACCCTCAAGGCCTCATTTAATCATGTCCTAAAGACCCCACTTCCTAATTCCGTCACACTGGGGGTTAGGGCTTCAACATGTGAACTGGAGGACAGACACAGACATTCACTAAACACCCACTTCGGGGAATTTCAGTTTCCCCTCGGAGCGGTACACGCAGAGATTGTCACAGATGTTGTTAACTTAGGCTCTTGAGCTGGTTCTCATCACTGAGGGACCTCCAGGAGCCCACAGCCTTCCAGGTGTGAGCCTTCCTCACACCATCACCTTCTCCGAGTGATGTTTTTACTCATGCAGCACCTGGAGAAGTGTCCTGCAGGGGACATCTCCAAGGAGACTTCTGCCCAACAGCTCAGTGGATAGAAGTGTTTATACCAACCACAGTTTGGTTCGTCACATGTGGATTTGAGGATGGGGGAGCTCTGGAAGGGTGGGATTGAGTGGGATCCAGAGTGAAACATGTCATCACTGAGCCCTCAGCACAGGCACTGAATGTAAACGACTGTGGCAACGTGGATACCCTTGCCTGGGCCTTTTGTCTGAAAGAATGGCCTTGAAGCTGCGTGTCATTTGGTTTACAGTCTTAGTGAAGTTTCCACCATTTCTGTGTAACATAGAGTGTTTTCTAGCACCCACTGTTGTTTTTGTCACTTCAAAAAAAATTCAAGTCTTGGCTACACCCAGAGTTTCCTTTGCATAATGGTCTCCTGCTCTGAGGGAGTTTATTTCCTCAATCTGGGAGAAGTGAGCTGTCGGGGGCTCTTCCCTTAGAAGGATTAGGCCGCAGAGCCCCCCATGCAGCCTCCTTCTGGGCCCTCCTGGAAGCCTCATGGCAGAACACTGGACCAGGCTGCCAAGCAGCTCCGGGGCCCTGTGTGGTGAGCCCGGCTGCTCCCAGCACGGCCAGGCTGCCGGTGGCCTCCTCGACTTCATCTTCCCGGTTCCAGGTGCCAGCAGATGAGCTCAAAGGGAAGCTGCATCCCAGAATCCACCCACATCAGCCCTGGGAGGCAAGAGGCTGTTATAAAAACACCTTTCGAAATAACTGCTTATAGAGCATTTTCAAAGCCCTTTACCCCAGAAAGTGCTTGAATCAGAGCTCAAGGTTGAGTTTTACTCTGTTAAGGCTACAATACAATCCAGCATGCTGAAATACATTTTCAATTGTGCATTCCTCCTGATTGGAAATGGAAGCATGCAGGCTATAACTGGTACCAAAAAAACAGGAACTTAATCTTGGGGGCCATGCCTCATGATAGGTAGTTTTGTGTATCACCCCATATTGTGGGTATCAGACATGTAGGTGGCAGCTACTCAACAACCAAACATTTCACATTTTTAAAATCTCACTCGAGGAGAGATGTTAAGGGGGAAAAAAATGCCATTAGCACAGCCTTTTCTTAATCCCCAGGGTCCTACTAAGTGTCCTTGGTGCAGCCTTTAAACCCAGGAGGTTCTGACTCTTAGATAGTCCTGTGGCTGAAGGGACGAGGAGGACAAGCTGCCCCACCCAGCCTGCAGACATCAGGTGCTGGGCTGCCTTGCCGAAGCAGCTGTTATCAGATTTCGAGCTTCTGCAGACCTAATTCAAATAATGATTTCTTTGTGATTGGCATGTTTGCATTATAACAAACTTTGGTTCAACATATTGTGAGAATACATAATATTCTAATTTAAGATTATTTTATCAGCAGTAAAGGGTTTTATAATTCATTTAAAAAGTTGTAATGGGCTGGAGCATCTTCAGGATAGTTTAATAATACAGCATTTTATAGCTGGCTGTAAAATGTCAGATTACAGTTTTAGCAATTGTGCAATTCTATTTTATAGTTTAATAATTGTTCAAATGAAGGAAAGTGTAAAGTTCCTAAAAACCAATTTAATGACTTAGAAAAATAGCTTTTTATCAGAATCTATTGCACACCTTTAATGAACCCAGATGCCACCTTTTCAATAAAGGCAGGTCGTGGGATCTATTTTTCTCAACAACAATGTAGCTAGATGCCCTCCAAATTAAGCACACATAGTGCAGTATCTCTAAATTGTAATTTCTCTCTCTCTCTTTTTTAATACTCTTTTTTCCCTAATCTCCTATAGCTAGAATAAGCTTATTTGCCAAGCACAAGGTGAACACCAGCTAGGCCAAGAGAACTTCAGCTCAAACAGGCGATAAATTGGTTCTTTCTTGAAAATTTTTTTCATTTTATTGATGGCCCCTTGATCACAACTCCCCAACGCCTGGTCCTAACTCTTATAAAGTCTCTTTTAAAGCTTCCAAATAACTCATACTATTTTGTGAAGTGAATGGCAAAAAGGGGGCCCTCCATCATAATTTACTTATATGCTATCATTGCAAGTAATAAAATTGTTAGTATTAGCCTCAGGGAGAAGGTATGATCTCATGTTGTCATTGGAATGACAGTTCATGTTATTATATTTCTGGAATTTGCCAGGGGTACATTGTCGGATGACAAAAGTCAATAAAAGAGGTGGCCTTGGGTCAGGTACACAAACTCACATAGCGCTTGGAGCACACCATGGGGAATTCAGTCCCAGGACCCTGGAGTGCATGGTGACTTTTGGGCAGACCAGCTCTGGCTCCGAGCCCTGTTTCAGCTGCTCAGAAATGACAATAGTCAGATGAAGCCCCGTGTGGCTGGGCTCTTTCCTCTCTGGGTTGCAGTGTGGGGACCTGGGGTTCACAGCCGGTTATCACCCTGTGTTACAACTAGTGGTACCTTGGATGTGAACGGCAGGCAGGCTGACTCTGAACTCCCCTCCTGGTAGGTATGGTGGGGAGAGGTCATCTGCAGAGGCTGGAACCCCTTTCTCCATCTCCCTGAGATGACCCTGGCTTCCTTTTCTCTGTCTCTCATTCCCTTCTCTAGCTGCCTTGCCCATCTTTGTCAGCTTGGCTCCAGTGTATTTCTGTTGAAATTTGGTGTTGCTTGGGAACAACTTGAGGCTGTCTGTGCCTGCCATTTGGGTATCTTCTGACAGGTCACAGTCAGCTCAGCAAAGATGCCACAGCTGGAAGATAATCTTGCTGTCCAGGGTCAGGCATTTGCTCAGGGCTTCAACGGTTCTGTTGTTTCCTCTTATTCTCCACCCCATACGCCGCGGCACCATGTTATAACAGGCAGCGCTGAGTGATGCTGTGGGCCTGTGGAGAGCGGAGGCCACACCATCCTTCATTTTACTCCAATCTGGTGCTCACTTTAAGATAATATAGCTCAAGGAAAATACCACATTGATTGCACCGATGCTTGACAAACGATCGTGCAAACAGTCAGCCAACAGCGGAATGGTTAGGCTCAAGTTTGCTTTTTTAAGAAAAAGAGGCTGTTGTGCTTGTGGACAAGAAGATACCAGAGGGGCTGGCCTTCTTGCTACAATAAAAATCTCCTGTGGACTCAGAGGGAGAGTAATTTAACTCTTTGACCCTGGGATTCATCAACTGCAGTATGAGTGATGAGCGCTAGTGCCTAGGAGGGTTGTGATCATTAAACAAATTAAAATCCTCCACCACAGTAACTATTTTTATCATCATTTTTTTTCCTCCTGGATGGTCTTCGCTGTGACCATAAGATGAGAAGCACTTTTACCCCAAAATTCATCTGAGAAATGAACTTGGTCATTATTCAGGGTGTGTGCTACCTTGCAGAATTTGGCCAAGTGCTCATGATTGCCCATTGTTGATGTCTTCTAAGAATCTTTTTTTTTTAAACCATTTTTCTCCAAAAATAAGAACAACTCAAAGAGGGAATGGGAAGATCAGGCTCCCCTCAGTGCATTCTGGGAAGAGCCATCAGGCCACCTGCACCTGTAGTCCAGAGGGCAGTGAGGCCAGCCCATCAGCCGGACAGTAATTCAGCCGTTGGACAATTGCTTAACCCAATTGCTGGGTAATAAACATGCTTAATAAAAAGGAATAGAACGTCTGCACCATCTTGACTATAAATATGCTCTCTCGTTCTGGGTAACCTATGAGAATACCTCTGAGCACACTTAGATCACATACTATAAATAAATCCAATTTCTGTATCCCCTACTGACCTTTTATCCTTAGGACTTCTAACTGACTGTGCCGCCCCCCGAGTAATAGGCTGTGCCTGGTGCTTGGACCATGGAACTCACTTCTGTGGAAGAAGACGGCTCTCGTTCTCTGGGGGGTAAAATTCTACCAAGAGCTTCCCTCTCCTTTCCCCCTCATATTTCAGGCCCAAGGGAGCCACGTCTTGGATGAGAGAGAATGTCTAGAGGACACGTGGGATGGTGGGCATTGAGTAGACATTTGAGGAGTTTTCCCCAGAGTGGCTGTCCCCTGCCTGTCCCTTGGCCGCAGGGACCTCAGAGAGGCACTCAACTTCAGGGCTCTTGGGGGAGCAGACACCACCCGGCCTGGCTTGACCTCTGACTTCTAATAGAAGCTGCACCTGGAGAAATGCTCCTGGTTTCTGGGGTGGGGCTTGGGAGGACCCCCTTGTGTTCTGTGCCCTTGTCAGATGCTGCATTGATTCTAGGCTGCCTGAGCTGGCTCAGTCCACGCTGGCTGTGTGAGCCTGGGCTTATTGCTGCACCTCTCAGAACCTTCCTCAGCTGTCAACAGGATGAAAAAAGCTATTTCTGAGGGTCGATGTTAGGATTATGTGAGTTAATGGGCAGAGCGTCGGGCGAAGAGTGCGTATGTATGAGTTTGGAGGCGGAGAGATTGGGTTTGATTCTCAGTGCAGCCACTCCACGCTGTGGAAACATAAGCAAGTCACAACCTCTCTGAACCCCTGTTCCCGATCTGTATGAAAAGGGGGTGCCCCTCAGAAAGTTGCTTGACTTGTTGAGAGTGTTTGGTAAATGCAGATGGGATCACTGTCAGTGGAGGCTATTAGTGAAGGTCATGGTCACAATCACCATCACTATTAGTCTACTTGGTTTTCCTATATTTTCCAGAATATTTTTCACTAGCTACTAAAGGCACATATTTTTAAAGATTAATTTTTTATTTTATTTTTTTGCGTTTCCCTTGTTTTTTCAGCACCAAGAGTGCTCCATCTAATGAACCAGAGAGCAAACAAAAGCCCTTGGTCCATGATGTCTCCAGACTGTGGTGTCTTATATCAAACCTTAGTTACCACCATAAGTCACAGAGCCATTACGGGGCCGCACTCAGCTGCACATAAATGCACAGGAGAATGAGAAGCTTAATAAATATTATCTGATGGTGATGAGGATGCGTGTCTGATGAGATAGGCTTCATGCGCTTCTCATCAGGGACAACAATGAATCTTTCGGTGGCTCTTGCACATTTGCATTTCCAACTGCACATTGTGAGAAAACAAATGTTTCGTTTTAGGGTCGTCCCTCCTACTTGCCTTTATACCATCAATGCTGAATGTTCACTATACAAAACACCCCCCTCCTGCCACCCCAATCCAAAACGTCTTTCACACATTGTTTGGAATCCTCTTATTGTTAATTGGGCATAATTTTCTAAAATACAGCTCATAATTGCTGCTTCTCTGAATATTTTACTAATCAAGCAAGTTAACCATGAACGAAAACAAACAGTTCTCTAATGTATTTTGTAACCTGTGTTTGCTCCAATGAGGGGAAAAGCCAGAAAGACGTAAGATGATCCTGCGAAGTTAGGAAAAGAAGAAAACCCAGCTAGGGCGCCCTGTTAAGGCCCCTGCTGTAGACAGAGTCTGCACACGGTGCTTCTTGCTGTCTTGCCATTAGTGTTAAATTACAAGTGCGGGGCTGCAGGCATCCTTTTATGGTGCGCCCGAGACTGACAGGGAAGCCCGAGGGATGACTTAGCTAATGGAGGACTGTTGATATATCTTACTGGACTGTGTCTCTTTCATTGCATTCATTTTTAAACTCAAGAAATCACAGAAGATCATGAGCTGGTTCGCTCCAATATTATATTCACAAGCCAAATTGGCCTGAGGTTGTGCCTTTTTCCCCACCGTTGCCCTGATCTAAGAATGACCAGGGACCACAGAGAGACTGAGAGAGTGCCAAGAGCAGCTTGAATTTTAAAAGGACTTCCATCAACAGTGTCACATTGGATTCGCACAACAACCCTAGGATTTAGGCAGGAGGGCAGGGATTATTCGAGTCATAGCTTGTGGTCGAAAAGCCAGAACTAGGACTTTGGTAACCTGTGCTCTTTTTACCATAACCTATCAATCAAGCTAGTATGAGGAGCAAGTTGTAAATTATAGTAGAAGCTGTCTTCACTGACCCTCCCTTAATCAGCTCACACAGAAGCCAGCCTGCCTGCTCCCCTGCAAACATGCTGGCTAGTGCCCAAGGCCCACTGAACACAAGCGTCTCGTCTGCCCACGTCTGTCCCTTGCTCCCTCCAGTTGAGATACAGGCTTAACGAGCGTCAAGTATATTTGTTCTCAAACGTTTTTGTGCTGGTTGTATTTAGTATTTTGCTTACACCATTTATTAAATACTACATGAACGACTAAAATGGGAACACAAAGAAAAGCTTAATTGCATCAATGAAAACCAAGTTGAATACATCTGAAAAGGCAAATTCCTGAAAATAATAAAATGCCTTTGGATTAGGTGTGGGCGAGACAACTGTAAAAGACTGAGATAAATGATAAAAATGCAGACAGATTCTGCACTGAGATTTCTCTGCGGGGTGTCAAACAAATGTCACTCCTGTTTTAAAGAAACTGAAACTGGAAATTGTAGACCAGGAACTGCAGGACTAGCTTATGCAAAACATAAGCCAGGGAACTCCAATCAGTAGATCTTTTTTAAAAAAAGTGGTCTTTGTCATGTATCAAAAAAATCAGTAAAGGAATGACATTGAGATTTTAAATTAAAGTTTCATACAAATGTGCCATTTTTAAATGATTTTGCCCTTTCGCTTCATTTCTCAATTGACCACCTATGGGTCCAGTCCTCAGTCAGGTCAAGGAAGAGGGTTTCTGCTCCAGGCTTGGCACTAAGCTCAAACTAAATTGCAGTTAAATTCTGACTGCCCCACGGATGCCAGAAAATTAAGAGCTGCTAGATTGTCTCCACGTCACCTTCAAGGCTATGCTCCCAACACCCAAACACACGCCCACACCCAATCTGGCTTCATTTCAGTTCACTGAGCATCCATTGTTGGAGGCCTCACAGGCCAACCCTTGTGTGAGCCAGGCTTCCTCCCTCGGGGTAAGGAAGCACTGCAGGCTCCCCATCCTACGACCGGGCTCAGCCTGCCCAGACTAACTGAACTTGGCACCCTCGGCCTTCCTGAAACCTGCTCCGAGTGAAATATCTTTACAAGGTCTTCTTAGAGCTTAATGTAATGAAAGCCTTTTGGCTGAAGTTCAGGCAACACGGAGACAAAGTGTCTTCGGGAAGGAGGAGTAGGTAGAGGAGACCAGACGGTCCCAGCCTCAGTGGTGGGAAAGCCACCCAGGACTATAGCCAGCCCCTTCTCAGAAGGACACTTGCCCAGCTCACCCTCCCTCTCTTACAGTCCCCTGCTTCCTCCTCGGCCCAGGCCAGTGTCCATGGGGCTCTGCAGAATTCAGCATGGAGGAAATGGACCCTTCCCTGCTGAGCACGGGCTCTGAAAGGCAAACACCCAGGCCCAAAGGCTCAGGACAAGCCTTGGCTGTGTCCACTTGCTTTATGCAGCTGACTTCACTGCACATTGTGCAGACCAGGGGTTGCAAGTGGTTGCTACCAAGTTTGCAGGAAAAGCAAATCTCCAGGAAGGTAAGTTTCAAAATAGACAGTGGCAGGGATTTTACAAAGGTTGGCCAACTGCTTGTGACCAGACCAGCAATAAAACCTCTCCCAGCTGCCCCAAAAGCTAGTGGGCAAAATCTGAAAAGCTGAAAAAGAATATAAGGCAGCAAATCCCTGGGCAGACCATTACTTAGCTTGGATTCACTACTGAGGAGCTGCCTTGTGCTGTCTTCTTTTTATGTGCAGAAATTAATGTGGGCAAATATGGACTAAGGACACAATAGAGTTGTTATATAGTAAGTACTACCCGTAAAAATCTATAATCAGGTGAGTCTGTTTGATTAATAAGACAATGTGAAAAACGTACACTCTGGAGCACCTTCCTCTGCTTGGTTGTCCTTGGAATTAGGTGCACATCCTTCTACTTATGTTTTGTCTTACAAGGAAACGTAAGATATGTAGTTTTAAGTGGAGAAAAGACTTTGAGTTCTTTTGCTTCTGGACTATTCTGGGAAGAAGCCATGCAATGGTTTCCTTAGCAAAGGTCCAGTTTATGCTGTAGAAGAGACTCATATGCTAATAATCGGCTATTGACAAGTGTGATAGATGCAGCTAGGTACTTAGTGCTGGAGAGCAAAGTTGATTGCATTTTACAGTCTGTGTATTTCTCTGTTTATTGCTTGTATTCTGTCATTAAGCAAACAGGTTCCTAATATAGCAAATCTCTCTAATTAGTAAAGCAAGAGAGAAAAGAACCAGAGCATCATTAATTATGACTATTTGGCTGCAGCCTGGACAGTCTGTTGCTATTGGATTGGGCAACTTCCTCTGGTTTTATTTTCTGGAGGTAGAGCAGAAACTGGCTTTTCTTATGCATGGAGGAGAGCGGAGAAATGTTCCATGCCCTGCTGGCTGACAGCTGCCTAAAAACCCGACATGAAACACTGGCTTCTCTACAGAAATGGAGTCCTGGGGTAGCAAAAGCCAGGCTCCAAGTGGGTACACTTTTAAGTCCCTAATTCCATAATCAGAGCAAGCATGCTGCTCGCAAGCCTGACCTGCCCCAGAAGTTCAGGGGAGAGCCTACTGTGGGCAGATCTCGTGTGGGGACTAGACTGAGAGCTACAAATGATGTGTGCATCTGTGTTCTGCACAGGAAGGCTGTTGGCACCAAGGCAGGCTTTCCAAATGCTAATCACTGGGGTAAAAAGCAGGAGAGCCACCACTCTGACTCCAGGTAACAGAGGTTAACAGCATCTAATGCATTTATTAACCCTCTGGTGCCAGGGACTGGCGAGGTCTGGCCTCCCAATTACAGTGCCCTGGAAATTCTTTCATGCAACATGCCTGGACTTGAGGATTACAGCCAGTGACAATTTTATAACAGCAGAGCAACAGCTGCTGGAGGGACAAGGCTTATGAGGTGCCTAAAGAACAAGTTTCCCTGGTTTTCTAGAATGTGGGAAAGGCTCCTAGTTTGGGGATAGGCTTCTCTAGTATGCTTTCCATCATCCCATTCTCAAGATGAAAACCTCAAGGTGCGATGTTTTGGTGACAGTGTTTTCCCCCAGCTCAGTGTCAGGCAGTTTTCCCCAAACTCTATGACTATAAATTAGATGTTAGAAAACACTCTTTCATAAAAGAGATTAAATAATTCATTTTTCAATATAACGTAGCAGTGGTTCAAATTGACTTTTAGAACAATAAAATACATCTTCTTTATCTCTTTTTAAAAGACATATCATATTTTAAAACCATGAACTGTAAGGTTTGATGTCTAGATAGGTAAAGACTGGCTAAGCTCTGTGTTGGGTCCCTGCATATCCCATAATTAGCAGGGCTGCAGGGCTCACAGAAGAGCACCATGCCAACGCTTCCATTATAACACCCTTGGTTTTACCGGTTTATAACTTAGGGATAAAAGGTGTTCTTCTAGTTTCTAGCTTCCCTTAAACCTTACAAAGTCTCAGAAGTTGTTGTTTCTTATTCTTCCTTTTAATTCTCCTGGGACTGTCCCAATTTTCAGCAACTGAGACAGCGTTTAAGGTGTATAAGTACTCTTTGCAATAGTTGAAAGCAGGGGACGCCCTGTAATTTTATCTATTTGCATTTATCATACCTGACTAGCAAGACAGTGATAGCTTGATGATGTTTTCAAAAATGCTCAGGATAAAAGCCTTTAAAATGTAGAAATAACAGGTTTCTCAGGCTTCTAAAATGGATTTTAAGACCCAGATTTTCTTAAGTGGACTGTAGATCTGTGTAGGTAGGTTTCTGACCCTCGATGGGCCCTGGGGGTTCACACTGCATGCAGGGTTCGTAAGCATGCAGCCAGCAGGACACACATAGTCTGCCTCTCTGTCTCCCAGGCCCTGCCCTCCATCTGCAGCCACACACTGTGAGAGGGACTTGTCCATTGTTGACCCCAACCAGTCTAGGCAGCAGACCCACTCTGGCCCGCATCTGGTTTGGTGAGAGATTTAGAAAGATCTCACATCTCTGTACAATCCTTTGATTGTGTTACCTCTGTGCCACCTACCCTTCCAGGAACAGGTAACATTTGCCCTTCGCCTTCTCGTCAGACTCACAGGTTTACGGTGGCCTGTGCTAGGCTCAGGTGGAACTCCAGGGCTGCTCTGCTCTGTTTCTGCAGTCCTGGTGGCTTCCCCAGGCGCCCAGACCGCTCTTTAGGAAACATGCTGTGTAAACAGAGCATTTTGAGGCCCAGTGTGGGGGCCGAGTGGTTCTGTGGGTTGGGCAGGTGTCTAGCAGGAGAGGAAGGCATGTCCCAGAGCCTCTGCAGGGGCCTGGCTGCACATTCTTACTTGGACTCAGCAGTTCATCCAGTAATACCAACCAGAATGGTCCTCCAGGCAAGATGAGCTTGGGGGCTTCTGCTTCCAGCTTTAGTCCAGCCCATGGGCCTACAAGGCTAGAAATTGACCATTTCCTTTATATACAGGCCAAGGGGATACCCACTTTGGGGAAACAACAGCCCAGAGATTTCACAGCCTTGGAGCTGGCCCAAGTGCATTTTCCTGCATGATTGAAGCGTTATCCCAGCCATTCCCAGACAGAGACCAAGAGCTGGTGAATTTAGACCAGTGCATATCCGCTGGGTTGAAGGCTTATAAATCCACTATGCAATGTGAAACCCTCAGTGACTAAGGAGGGTCAGAAATCTACCCTACCTAATATGCAGGTAGAGTCCACTTAAGAAAACCTGCTAACATTGGAGGCGTTTTCTACCCCACTGATGAAACCCCTTTACAATCATTTAATAATGGGGGGATTATACTAGTGCTTCAACAGGTTCCCGCAGTAGAGCGAGCCAGTGCCACGGATTGTGTATACAATGAATAAAACACTACCTGCTGGTGCTAATCATACAGAACAAAGTAGGAAGGAGGCCTGTCCAGCCCTTAGAATTCTTAGAGGCTGCTGTGGTCTAGGACACTAAGGTGCAGCTTGCTGTGACCAAAAGCTCAGAAACAACTCGAGGGCATAATGTGTCCCCGTCTAGAAGTCATGCTGCCTTCCCTGTGCAATTTAGTAAACTTATTAGTTATGCAAAGGCTCTTAGAAAAGGTTTATGTCTTTTGTAGATTATGGCCGAGAAAAGGCAGAATGTGATGTTTTTGGGCCATTTTGGCTTCTGGGCTCAATTCCAAACTTGAACAGAAATAAAACATGTAAAGTTCTACATATTATTTTCTATAGGTAACAATGCAGTGGACCAGATTTGCCATTAATATAGATTAAAAGTAGGCTTTTGAGTCAGGTTCAATGCCTCTTCCAATTTCTCTTCTGATCTTCTTATACATAACATTTAGTGACCTTTGAACAGCCCAGGGATGCTTCGCAGTGTCTTATTTCTGATGCCTGTTTAAAGGTTTCTATTTCATATTCACAGCTGGCATATGCAAATATAAGTAAAGATTATGATGCCTCCCAAGTAGCATTATGGTCAATAAATTACTCCTTGGGTGAGTATGCTCTCATTTCAGCCTAGCGTGTCTTCAGTGAGTTGCAAAAGTCTTGCAACAGGCAGCTTGCCAGTGCCATCCACACAGAGCTGGCTGCCCGGTCCTCATGGATTCAGGTGTGATGCTTAACCAGCGGTCATCCTGTTTGCAGATGCGCAATATAATCTTTTTTTCAACTAAATTCTCAGGCAGAAGCCCAGTGGAGAGTTGTTCCTGTTGAGTGGACACAGGGAGCTCTGTGCCTTCCTAGCTCAGCCCCCTTGCAGCTGCCCTGGAAGCAGTCCTCGAATGGCTGGATTGGAGATCTGTAATGCCCTGCATGACCCCTTGTGGGTACCCATCTGGAAGGGTCCCTGCCCTGTGCCTGAGTCCCCAGACAGTGAAGTCCCCAGTCACTAGAAGGGGGCCCCCTAAGCCCATGGGACGCCACATGTCCAGCCCTGGAAAATAGTAGGTGCTCAGTGTTTGTTGACTGAAACACCAAATAAACAAATTAACTAACAAACAACTTCAGGGAGACCTCTCTGTTACTAATAAATGGAGATTTTTATTGCAGTATTTTTACCTAGAAGGAGGTACTCCCTCAAAATTAACATTCAGAAGTGTAAATGAGTGAGCACTTCTAACCTTTTTCTTTAGTAAGCTCGTCCTGTGCTGCCCCTACAGTGGCCACTGGCCTTTGAAATGGGGCAAGTCTGAATCGAGATGCGCCATGTCCAACACACCAATTTTGAAGACTTAGTATGAAAAAAAAGAATGTAAAGTATCTCATTAACATTTTTTTATATTGGTTACATGTTGAAATGGTAATATATTGGGTTAAATAAAATATATTATTAAAATTAACTTCACTTGTTATCTTTTTATCTTGTGGCTACTAGAAGGTTTTAAATTATGTACGGGCTCACAGTTGCGGCTCATGTATTTATCGGACAGCACTTCCCTGACGGCTGATTAATGGATCATCAGTCATTACTCTTCTATATTATGTTTGAGCTTTTTTCTTCTTGTCTCTCTGCAGGCACAGAAGCTGAAATCCAACGTGTCGGGCAGTACACACCTCTGCATTTCTGATGTAAGTTATGGTGGTTGTGAGGGCTCCCTGCATTTGTAGAGACATAGTCTTTGGGCCCCTGGGGCAGGGTGTTATAGAAAGGGTTCAAAGAAAATAAACGTTTCAGGTCCAGAAAAAATAGAAGCCACCCTTCATGTCTGTCTGCCCTTCGAGCAAGGTACAGACTTTGGATCCCGGTTTACAAGGCTAGAAGTAAGCGTGGAACCTGGGATCTTCAGCTCAGAACCCGGCCCCTGCACCAATACCTTTGTTCCAGCGCTGTGAGCCTCTCTGCGGCCAGTCATGTAAAGGCATCTGGCTCAGAGCAGAAACGTAAAAACCGTCACTGCTCACCAAATGTTCTCTGTCTACAGTTCCTCTGACCTCCAGAGCCCCGGGGTGCATAGGGAGGGCAGGTGCATTACTGTCCACACTTTACAGATGAGGAGAAAATTCTGCTGTGTGCAGATCCTACTTTCTTGTGTGGGATGAGGCATTAAGGGATTGAGCAGGTGCTGCTGTTAGCGATGGAGGAGTTGATCCTGGGGAAGGAAGCTGTGCCGGATGGGGGTCCGGAAGCCTGGGGTCTGGTTTGGGCTCTCCCTCTGATGAGCATGGCAGCTCCTTGCTCTCTCTGACTACTCATCTATAAAATCTAGAATTGAATTGGCTGGTGGAGGGAAGGGCTGCTGCCTGTTGTGCCTGTCTCTGATGCTGTTTATGACCCATCTGCTCATGAACTGTCACCTGACTGGGCAAGTTTCCTGAGGTGGTTCTTCCTGTCCTTCTTCCATGGCATGGAGAGACAGCAAATATTCCTTTGCTGTTGGTGGTACCCAGGAGAAGGGATCCAGGTTTCACAGTTACTGGGGGACCTAGAGAGAGGGATGAAGAATGGAGGAATACCTGAGCTCAAATATTGTCCCCAACACAAGTGGATTTTAATAATCCATAATGAGGGAGTGAGTAGTAAGCCTTGGCCAGTTTGTCAAAAGTATCCGGTTCTCACCCAGGTTCATGGTTCCTTCCCATAAAACTACAAGTCAGAGAATAGAAGTCTCAGTGGTAAAATCTTGGGTCAGTGAGTGGGAAGTGGGAGAGAGGAGTGTAGTTAAAATATGCCGGGGTGGAATGAATACATGTGGTGGTTGATAATGAAAATATTCTTTCTTGCAGCATGAGTATGAAAAGAATGGTCTCCCTGGTCCTTCCAGCCACATAACCACAAAATCGATGGCTGCTCCTCCAAGCTGCGGTCTGAGCCCACTGCTGGGGCTGGTGGTAACCACTCTGTCTACCCTGTTATCTTTATCTTTGACAGAAACATCGTAGCTGCATTTAAAAAAAACCAATATGGACATGTAAAAAGACAAAAACCAAGTTATCTGTTTCCTGTCCTCTTGTATATCTGAAATTCCAGTTTTAGGAGCTCAGTTGAGAAACAGTTCCATCCAACTGGAACTTTTTTTGTTTTTAAGAAAGCTTGTGATCCTTAGGGGCGTCTTTGGAAACCCTGATGCAGTGCCACATTCCAAACACAGAAAGCGTTGGGGCATGCTGTATTTTAAAGGGATGGTTTGTAAATTTGGCTGTAAAGTGGACCGGGGCCATATTTTTCATGATGATGGTGGTGACGATAATGATGATGATGATTCTAACAGTTTTAATTCTGGCGTTTACTAGCTAGAGAAGGAGTTAGTATTTCTAAAGAATCCTCCATATCTCTAATGGCTTTGATTTCTGATGACATAAACTGTAACCTGACATAGATGCCAAGCTTGTTTTGCCACGAAGCAGAAGTTCTCATCAAGAGTAGACTTTGTGGACACAAACTTGTACCGATGTTCACCTTTCTATATATACTAGCATTTTCCGTGCTAATGTTTATATACTGTAAACAGTTCTACACTCTCCTACAAAACAGAAAACACCTGTCACATCCAAATATAGTATCTTTTAGTCAACAAGAGAGGGAGAATGAGTTTGCAGCTTCATAGTACCTCGATCATTGAATGACACTCTCCTAGGCCTTACCTGAGTGTGAAGCCCTTAAATTAACAAGAGTCAAATATAGCTGAAGTGTCACTCTGATACTCCTTAGCTGAGATTATATGTAGAAAAAACAATTTTACTACTAAATGATTTCAACTATTGGCTTTCTATATTTTGAAAGTAATGATACTGTTTTCATTTTTTACTGATAGTTTAATACAAAATACATGGAGCTTGTTTTTCTCTCCTTAGTGTAAGCTCCAATATTAACTTCACAGATACAGCTCTTCAAAAGCAGACTCTGAGGAGCCTTGTGCTTAAGCAGAACGCTCTGCATCACGATACTGTGGACAGGCTGGAGGAACAGAACAGCCAAGCACCATCTTTTATCATTTCTTGAAATGCGAGTGTGCGTACCTGTGTGGAGACCAGCAGCCACTTGGAAATGTTCTGCACCGTCCAATGACACCCTTGCCATTGACACCATCTAGCACCTGGGTTTTCAGGTTATGTGACAAAGGCAGCTTAGATTGGGACAGGGCAGGGGTGTGTTGCCCTCTTTTTTGAAGCAGATCCATGCCGGGGAACTCAGTTCTTTTCCTAGGGGTTTTCTTTACAAACCTGACTGTGATGTCATGGCCGTTGCTTAGAACAATTTGGCCCGAAGGTTGTCAGGAATCTGCTTGCATCTTGTTCTGTGTCCTCTGTGACAGACTGTGACTGCCCATGTGAAAAAAGAAAGGTTTTTGAATCAAGAGGATCAACATTAGGTCTGGTGAGATGAGTTGGTTGGCACAGATAAGCAGAACAGGACTCTCTCCATACGGCATCTGGCTGCGTAACTGCACGTCATCTTCCACTGTGCTCATCCTGAAACCAGTATAGACCCGAAAGTGCACTTTTGAAGTCTGCTTTAGATGGTGAGATTCAGAATCTACAACGGTCAAGTGCAAATGGCCGTGTTTCTCCAAAACTAAAGAAAAAAAAGGAGATTCTACCTTAAGAGAGTATGGGGAGCATTAGCTTTCTTCCCACATGGGGACAGAGTGGCGGAGGAAACTCGTGGTGCATGTTTCGTACTGATCCCCTTTGCGCACTGATATCTGCCTTGTAAGATTAATCAAATTCCTGGGGGAGGGGGGAGGAAATCTATGAAATCCAAGATCAAGGCATAGTCTTTTAGCTTTATTGGTGTTCGAAGTACGTTTGCATCCAAATGTTAATAAACACAAATGTACAATCCTCAGTACCAACTTTTCTCACTTCGAAATGTTTTCAAGGGAAATTCACCAAGCACCCAAGTATATCTGATTAGTGAAAAGATCCATAAAGACTTTTACTTTGAATAAACACGTTAAATGTGTCAAAATATTTGGAATGCCAGTCATCTATGAGGGCATATCTCTTACAGAGCAAATTTTGCTTTAATTACAGTATCTCTGTGTGTCTCCACTGGACTAATTGTGTATGGGTCCGATTCTATGTGATCCACTCTAGAAAGCTATTGATTATGTCCGCCGTAAACAGCAGCTCTAATTAGCTTCAGATGACCAAAGAGGAAATGGGAGTTTTTAGTGCTAACAAGGGGAGCCTTCATCGAAGGATGCATGGATATGCAACACGTAAATTAAATTTTGAAAAGCCTCATCTATCACCAACAAAGATCTCATTTTTCTTCAGTGATAAAAGCATATTTGAGTTACCAAATCCTCAATTTGAAAATAAGTTGCTGACTAAATAAACAAGGGGAAGCATCTTGTTCGAGGACAAGAAGTTAGAGAGATTCTTACAAAAGCAAGCCAAGCAAGATTTCTGCCGTTCAGTGCGATCTCTGTTTAACACAGTGACCCCGAAACACCATCATTTGCCCCAGGACTGGAGCAGGTGAATGACTTAAATCTTTTACCTCTCTCACTTCCTCTCGGAGCGCTTAAAAGCAAAAATGGTTTACTACTTCCTGTCCTTTAGTCGGGACATTTTAGGTGCCACTGCGTATAGGGGCTGTCTGCTGAGGTTTTGGCCTCTTGTAGGAAGTAGTTCATTGTAGTTGAATTTGACATAAAAACCAGTAACTGACGTCCGTACAGACCATGGCTCCCAGATCAAGCAATTTCAGCCATGCCCTACTTATTTTAGAAAGAGAAAAAAGGCATTACTGCCGAACTGATTAGAAGCACATCATTCCACTTTGATGTTGAATATCTTTGACTAATGTATGTTTGAGTATCTTTTTAATAGAGCACATGAAGGAGGAAGTGCACAATATAGAGAGGGAATTCAGAATGCCAACTGAATATTTATTTTTCCATACCTGATTTTTTCCAAACCTTTAATAGAGAAAGTATAAGTTGAGAATTACATAGGTTATTTTTCATGAAGTATATAGCAGACTGTATCCAGAATGTAACGAGTGTGGTTTCCATTTAATTTTTTTTTTTTTAACAATTCTTTATCCTGTAGTAAAAAATGATGTCTTAGAAGCTGTGTCTTTGAGTTCATCAAATACAGGACAGGGCTTCTCCAGAGCTGCTGTAGCCTTGGATGTGGTCTGTGTTGAGACTGTTTCTATCTTGCATTCGCGCTTCGAGAAGGGGCCTCTTCCACCTGCCTCCCGTTTCCCACATGCCTCCTCGCCTCTAAATCAGACACTCGCAAGCACTCCATCTGCTGTACGAGGGAAGTGGGAGAGCGAAAGCATTTCTGAGTTAGTGTAAAGTGCCCGGGAAAAAGAGATGTAAGAGCAGTGGGAGTTTATATAATTAGCAAATTCTTTTCTTAGAATCCAGCATAAATGCATTTCTGTTGTTATTATTTACAAAACAGTGGCCTCAGAGGAGCTGTCTTTTGGAAAATAAGTTTTCATTCATGTGGTTAGACATACACGACTTATTTGAATCAATAAACCGTGGGCCAGAAAAGGGCTGCTTGACTGAATTCACATTTTCTAATCCTCTTTCGAGGCTGTTCTTGATCTCCTGGATTCATGCTCTGTAATCTTTGCTGCTCTTGCCTCTGCTCTTTGATAAAGCAAATGAGACTATGTGAGACCCGTCTTCCCAAGAAAGACCTAAGAGCAACTACAACAAAAGTGAGTTACCACTGCCCTGGGCACAGTGACAGCAGCAAGGCCCTTCTGAGCTGGGAGAGTTTGGAGAAATGAGGTAAAATCAAGGTGCGCTGAGGTGCTCTCAAGGCCACATGTCTTGTTCCTTGCTGATGTTCCTTGCTGGTCAAAATAGAACATCTAACAAAACAGCCAGAGTTCCTTGAATGAGACAACAGTTCCTTTATAGGAAGGAAGGCGGAGCTAATATCTGGATGACAGAGGAAGAAATTTCTTTTGTTTGAAATTCTAAAATAAAACAGCTGGAGATTTGGTTGGATGCCCATAGAAGCTACGTTTTTCTCTCATGCCTATCGTAGGTATCTCATGTGTCTATCTGACACCTCTTGACTTTGATGCAGCTTTGTTTCTCAACTGACCATTTGTTTTCAGTCTATTGTCTAGAATTCTTCCTGAGGACTGTACATCCGAAAAATATTCTCACTGCAGAGGCCTTAAATCTGTGGTGTTTGCCACTGCCTCCAGCCCGGGCTGTATTCTGTAGGACATTTCATTTCACAAGGGTAGTTGTCTTAAGACATTGGCTGATTCCATTCTCTTCTGTATTGATTAATGATGCCCTGAGCTCCACCCTGTTCTTTATTGCCCAAGTATTAAACAGGGGTCCTTGTCCAACAATTCTTCATCCTAATCACTCTATATTTAGTTCAACCCAAATTAATTCTTGTGCTTGTTGTTGTTTTTAAAACAGAGAAGCCGCTCTAAGGAGCCAGCCCATCTGAAGGTGATGCTAATCTCCAAATAGGAAGTTCCTCTACCCAAGTCTCTTCTGAGCTCCTCTTCTTAGCTCTAGGATTGTCTTGTCCTCGCCAGGAATCCTGCTGCTGCTCCCTCGTTCTCTGATGAGCTTCTCTGGCCTCCCAGACACAAGGCAGAGTGCTTATTCGGTGGGATGCTCCACCTGCACGTCTGATTGTTCTGAGACCCAGCCCAGAGGGGTGGGGAAGGCACACAAACCCTATTTCAATAAACTGCCTGCAGAGAACTGCAGCCTGCTAATACTCACCCAGGCCTCAGCCCCCTAAGGTCTCCAAGCTCATTTGACCAGCGCAGCTGCGACTTCGGCTGTCTGCCTCTGGCAGGTGCCAATATCGGCATCTTGTCCCACTGCCATGGGGAGTTTATTTCTGCTCAAGGGCAGCTGCCAAGCCCAGCACCAGCATCAACAGAAGGTTTTCTCTGATTTTCTTCTCTGCATCTCAGGCCGGGCTTTCTTACCGATCCCCGTTTTTGTTTTGTAGAGAGTGCCAGCAGACTGGCCAGAGAGCTTCAGCTTCTTCCATAGTTTTGACATCTCTTCCTGCTCACTCAGCCTTCCCTGGCAGAAGGCATGACCCATCATTGGTACTTAGAAAACGCTGGTTTAATGAAAAGCTTTGGGGCATTGAAGGGCTTTGCTCTGTCATGCAACAGAACAACTGGCCTGTTTGCATAGTCTTACTGGCATTGAGCTATAATGACACCGAATTTGTCCTCCTCTGATTATTGAGAGTGCCTGGGAGAAAGTGTCTTGGAAATCACTGGGATCAAAGTAGCTTTAAAGCTGTCCACCGTGTTCCCTGCTGCAAGATGCAAAACTAGCACTTGTCCCAGGAAGAGCTAAGCCAGACCAGCCAGTCTCAGCAGGCTCCACCTCTGCCAGAAAGGACAGAACCCAGAATGGGGTGGACTTGGGGGAAATTAGCTAGTGAGTCTGCTGAGACTTGAACTTGCCTCAGGATGCTGGCAAGAAAGGTGGGCCACTCCCCTGTCCCAGACCAGTCTCAAGGATGACAGCCTCTCCATCAGTATCCCGAGAAGCAAAGTCAAATGCTCATCAATTCAGTACAATTGTGGAATGAGCACTGTGGCCAAATGAGCCATCATTTGGAGCTGAAAGTCCCCTACAAGTCACTTAAGAATATAAGGCCCTCTGACAGCAGAGTAGGCAAACACTCATCCTTTCCAGATTGGCAGAATCCTTTAGTTTGACATCCTTCTGAGACTCAAAATTCTCTTTACAAATAGTTCAGACTTGGTCTCTCAGGAGGCAAGTCCTGGTCCACATGCACACAGTGGCCAGTCCCACTCTCCAGCTCTCCATCCCCGAGACAGCAAACACACCCACCCTCAGACTGGGTCTGAAAGACCCCACTGAGGACTCAGGCTGCCACTCTTCTGGACCGCAGAGGGCCGGGAACTTGGCCAGGTAGGCGCACCTGTGGAGCTGTCACAACTGTCAGGTACCAACCACGGTGCAGGTGGGAATAAGAGACAGAGCTGCTTTAGCTGAGGAAAGCGAACAGTCAGCAGTGCTCATGCAAAGGAGCAAAACTCTGAATGTGCTCAATGACCCTGACGTCTGCCAAACATAATAGACCGTAAGACCAGAGTGAAGTAGGGTGAAGAATTGGAAAATCCAGTGAATGCGCTGCGTATGGGAAACCCTGGGCTGTTAGAAGTCAGTAGAGCAGTAAAGGTCAGTCACCCGGAGCCAGGCTGGGTGACCATCACAGGTACAGGTGAAGTTACTCTGAGCCTTCTCAGCGTGCCGATGTGTGAGTCTCCATCGATAAGTGCGCACCCGCGCTCTCTCTCTCTCTCTCTCCCCCTCTCTCTCTCTGTTACAACTGCTGCAGGGCCGTATGATCCGGCATTATCTTCCTGGCGTGCAAAGCGTGCTTGATCTGGAATTCGGTTTTATATTTTTTAGCTTTAGCTGAAGGCATTTCTGAAGTGTGGGGGGAAAAAAAAGAGTGGAAACCGCAGAACCAAATCGCAGATTGCCCGGCCTTATTTGGCTGTGGTCTTGCTGTCATCAAACATTTCTGATGTGCTTTTCTGGATTCAGAAATTGTCCTCAGAGGGTTGGAAAAAAACGGTTTCAGAAACCTCAAATCCAGGGCCTTGTAGTTCTCCTAATTATCTATCTTTCTCTTCTTCTCCCTTTCCTCACCCAAGGGAGTGGAGGAAACACACTTCACCGTGGAGTTTGCTTTAAAGAGTTTTCCCAGCTCATGTGCATTATCCCTTGATGTTGAAATTATTTTCTCTGTTTAATCCAACTCCTGCTGAGAAGCTGTGTGAGATTTAGGTTGTGGGATTTTTTTCTTGTATTCTTTTGGATGCTCTTGTATTTTTAACTCTTAACCCGAGGGTATGTCATAGCTTATGTTCGTTCTATTTCATGCAGGTTTATATACGTGTGGAATAGAAGAAGGCTTCTGATTTTTAGGATATTTTTAGAATTGTGTCCTGAGCGAGGGGTTCAGATACTCAGTCTCCTCGGAACTGGGGTGAGGGGTGAATGAGCTTTGTTGAGAAGCCTCCAGTTAGGGAGACTACAGATGGGCAATTTTCCTTCGCGTCTCCATGTTATGTGGTGTGTTTACTGCCTTTTCCACTCATAGGAGATGATATATTTCCCTCATCATCTCGTGTGTCTGCTTTCCCGAGGACACCTGTACATCGGCCTGGGGTCATTCCCACGTGGCTTCCTCACACAGCTGTTTTGCAGCAGGCTTTATTGCCAACACCTGTGGAAGAACATCTACATGTAGAAGTACAAGTTTTGCTCTTCGGACTTAGAAGTGGTTTTGTGATGTTTGAATTTTCTGTTAGCCTATTGCTCAAGCTCTATGGAATGTACATAGTCCCTTTGGCCATCCCCCACCCCAGAATATCCTAATAAACATTGTTTTCCTTTTTTAAAAAAATATTATTGTGGTGTCTTTTTCTTTTATCCTAATGCATTGGAAAACAATCTCAAAATCTACAAATACATAGAAATCCCCAGTGTCAAGACACTGGGGTTTTTTGACAACAGATCGAAAGGACTGAGTGTGGCTGCCACATATGCTTTTAGATCCTGGTTTCTCAACCTTGGTACTATTGACATTTGGGGACAGATAATTACTTGTTTGGGGGATGGGCTTATCAGGTCCTGTACATTGTTGGTGTTTAGCAGCATCCCTGGGTAGCCCCCCCATCCTCAGATGTGACCAAAAATATCTCTAGATATTGCCCTCTGAGCAGGGGAAAAATCACCCCTGCTTGAGAGCCACCGTTTAGGATCCAACCTAATAGCTCACGAAGGAGTAGCAAAAGAAACCAGGTTGTAGAGAAGGGGCCACATCTGATGTTTACTTTATGTCCTCGAAATGCAATTTTAAAATTAGAGGGTAGGGTTGGTAGGTTCTCTAGTTACCACCATGTTTGTATTGAATGATGTGTATAGACTTACAAATAGTAAGTATTTTGATAAAAGATAAAGACGAGAATGGGTCTTTTTTCATGGGGTCTTTTTTCTTACTTCCAGTATATAGGTTAGTGCCTGGCCGAGAAGAATCACTTAATGTCACACGAGACCAGATTTTATCTTTCTGAATTAGGATCATGAGGGTGGTTGCTCAAAATATGACACCACCTTACCCATTTCTCCAAGTAAGTTACCCTTTCTGGTGTTCTTATCACTACCAGGACTTTTTAAGGCAGAATATTAAAGCACAAAACATAGTAGTGAATTTCAGCACTGTTGTTTGCTTCAATATGCAACAGTTCCTGAAGCGGCAAGAAGGTCTTGCTCTGTGCGAGGCAGAAGCCTGTATTTCACTCGGGGTTCTACAGGACATGTTTTTATTTTCTTTGTGGTTTTTCATTCACCTGGGCTTTTCCACTGTCTTGCTTCCTGGGCGTGCTTTCCAATGACCAAGTTTAGGAGGATTTCGGTCAGCCTCCAAAGAATCCCCAAGTTGGTTTGGATGAAAAATTCGTGAGCATTTGGACCTGGGCCTGGTGTTTTCCAGCTGCAACAAAAGCCCAGATCCCAGCAGCTCACCTGGCTCTGGGATTCCCAGGGAAGCCTTTGCAGAAATCCTCAAGTTCATTCAGAGAAAAATGAATCTCCGCTGTCAGCGCAGGTGGGCAGCGCATGACTAGGAAATCTCCAGAATCATCAGACAGAAATGGGGAGGCAGCTGCAGTGAGCACCCTGGGGACCTTGGGGGTCCTGCGGCCACCACCAGTTCCATTCTAATCATCTTCTGGATACAAGCCAGTCCCCAGGATGCAGGTGATAGAAAATTTAGGAGCCGGAACAAGAAACGACTAATAAAACCCTGAGAGAAATGCCAAGAAAGTGAATAAAAACCATGACAGAAACAAGATACAAGACTGCTTGTGTTTGGTGATATAAATAAAGCATAAACGAGAAACAGTGATGGGGAAGACAGGAGCAGGCACATCCATAAAAGTCACATAAACTGGCAGCGCTGGCCGCCGTGACGGGTTTTGGCCTCATGAAGATTTCCCCCATCCAGGCTGGGAGACAGGAATTCACTGGGTTTAGAAGACAAGGTGAGCGTTAGGCCTGATAATAATTTGAATGATTGTACAAATAAGGACAATCTTTTTAGAACACTGCTTGACAATCTACATCAGAATTTGAAATCCACATCCCCTTTGAGCAGCAATTCTGTTGCGAGGCATTTACCCTGCATTCTTACCCGGTTCGCCGAGATCTGTGCAGTGACACCCACACCGCGGGGTAACTTGTGATAGCAAACTACTTCGAATAGCCCGAATGTCCACCGACCGTGAACTGGGGAAAGAGCTTATGGTGCACCTAGATGCGGGGATATTATGCAACTATTAAAAAAAAGTAGATGTCTAGTCCCTGAAACTGAACGTGGCCTATAGTGCAGTAAGTGAAAAGGTACAGGGCAATTGAAAATAGGGTCCTACTTGTATGCAGTTTAGAAAGATAGATGATGATAGACAGAGACACAGATAGATGGTAGGTAGCTGTTGGATACAGAGAGACAATAGATGCTAAATAGATACAGCAGATACATAGGTACAGGCAGATACAGAATGATTGATGATAAATAGGTGGCAACTAGATAAAGATTGCTAGATCAATACATATAAGTAGGTGAAGATATAGATAAATGATAGATGCAAGATAGGTATAGTTATAGGTAGATGACAGCAGATAGATGATAGGTATAGATAGACAGTTATAGATCAATAAATGGTAGGTAGATGATAGATACAGACAGATGATAAATAGATACAGACAAATAACAGGTAATAAATAGATGGAGATATGGATGATAGATAGATGAATATTCCCTGGATATACAGTTTTTTACTGTGTCTATATATTATTTTTACTAATTACTTTTTAAAGAATAAAAAATTAAGGAAGGGCAAGCTGTGCAACTTCTAGAACCCAGCTCAAATTCTGAGCACTGTTCTTCAGGGGAAAGAGGTTGACGCAGCGCTGGCTCAGAGCACCCCCAGGGCTAGAGTTCCCCGCTGCAGCCAGCAAACCCCCACAGCCCCAGAAGCAGTGAGCGGCTGCCCCCCCAGCACCTCCTGTAAGATTAATTGCCGCAATTTGGGGAAAAGGCACCTTACGGGCACCTGCCGTGCACCGTGTGCATAGAAGGGTTTTAAAACAATTCCTGTCCCTGAGGTTGGTGACACAGGGTGAGTCATCTCCACGTGGGACCTTCCCCACTGAAGGGAAGGCTGGGTCAGCTCTTCAAAGGATCAACCCCACCCTGCAGACAAGTGTCCTCAGAGGGCCGTGATGACAACAGCCGTGTGGAATTGAGTGCTCACGATACGCCCAGCCCATGCACATGGTCTCATTCAGCCCTCACAGCAACTCCGAGATAGAATTAGCAACTGAGGAGACCGAGGCTCAGAGAGGGCAAGTGACTGACGCAAAGTCACACAGCCAGGGCGGGACTCAAATCCCACTTTCTGATGCCAGTGCCCATTTAAACTATTCTCCTGCTCTCAGGCCTTGTGGGGAGAAAGTCACTGGCTTCTGAGCAGGAAGGCTCCCAGGTACATTCCACACCCCCACATCCCCGCCACATTGCTCCTCACCCACACTTGGGGCCACATTCTGAGAGCAGCCCAAGTGTGTACTGCGGCATGAGTTGGTCTCCGAGAGATAATTAGATTACCTCCCTTGCCTCAGGAAAAGAACAGCAGATTAAAAAAGAAATATGACAAGCCATCTGAGTGCCAGGACTGCTCCCCTGAGAGTCACACTTCCATTTCGGTCCCTCATTCCAGACTTGAAACCAATTAAAGTAGTTGCAACGTACACAGTTAACACCAAGTGACAAAAGCCTGCCTAAGTGTTTTAAAGATCTAATTTACCCGTGGGCTGTGCCCAGAGAAACCAGGCTGGCCTGGTATTGTACGATTTAGGAAGTGCTTGACCCAGGGCTGACTTTGGGGGTGCCCCGCCATCCTCCTCAGATCCCCCCTCCAGCTGTCACCCCCCCTGTTCCTTGTCCTAGTGACAGCAGACAAGGGAGGCGGTGGGGGCAGGGCTCAGCCATCCTCACCTCGAGGACTCCCACCCCACGGCCGGAGTCGTTTCCTTCCCGTTGCTACCTCAGGAGAGGACGTCTGCCTCAGAAGCGAGCAGACCCAGGAATCCAGCTTCAGGAAAGGGTCTTCAACAATTAATTACCCAACCTGGGAAGAAAATGAAAACGAGGCACTAAATGTCGCTCCTGTGCTATTAGCACATTGTTGTCATCTAAGTTTGCTTCCCTTCCGGGCAATTGAGAGCGAATCCCGGGCCCCATCCATTGCGAGTACCCAATATCAGAACAGGAGAGCAGCCACGGTCTGATGCAAGCTGGTTTGTTTTCCTTCCTCCAAAACATTTCTGTCGCTGGAGGACCCATGAGTACTCAGATGATATCTCCCTGGCTTGGGAGTGCCTTACAGCGAGGAGAGCACCTTCACACCCAGGTTGCCCCTGGCTGCTCCCACGGCGGGCGGGGACCTAGTTGATCACCCCAGTCCCCACGATGTGCCTTCCCCTTCAGCTCCGTGTCCCCTTTTCTGCCATCTTCCCGCTCGCGTGGGAATTACAAACTATTTTAATTTACTGTCAGCTTTTGTAAAGTATGCCTGTACAGTATACTCTATTTTTCTATTTTACTGAGTTTTTCAAGCTAATTTTTACAGGGTATTAAGTGTCCTTCCAACAACCCCTGCTGTAATTCAGGGGGTGGCCAACCTACCTCAGGTGCACAACCGGGGCTGCCAAAGACCGCACTCGCAGCCGCTCACTTGCTCACAAGCCCAGCCCTGGTGAGTCCCCAAATGGAGCAGAGGATGGGGCGGTGGCTTCCTTGCTGGACACTACAATGGCCCAAGGTTGCAAACCAAGGTGCAGGGGCCAAGGCAGTGGAGGGGGGCTTCCCAGTCTGCCCCTGGTGCACCCACTTACCTCCAGGTGCTGGGTGAGCAGGGAGCCCCGACATTCAGCTTCACTTCACCGGCAGAACAAGCGCGGACCCAGCAAAGCCCAGACTGCTCAGGCACGGTCTGGGGCCCCCACAGCTCCCCACCATCTAGTCTTTTCCTATCTGGGTCCCTGCTTGGTCTCAATTTCTTCAAAGCTGGAGACAAAGACTGGTTTCCCCAGGGCCCCCCTCCCGCACTGGTTGCTGACTCTTCTAAGTGCCACTGAGGGTCACGCTGGACCCAGCCCTGTGAGGCAGGTGCTGCTGCCTCAACTGTGCTGATGGGGAAATAGACTGGGAGGTTAAGTAACTTGGCAAAATCCCGCGGGTGAGAGGGGACCCTGGGATTCGAACCCAGGCAGCCTCTGAGTTTTCCCACAGCAGCTGGCGCCAGAAGAGCGGCCTGCAGATCACAGTGTCTTTCAAAGCCGTGAAGGGATAAGATCTTCAAGGAAACCTGAGGCGTTAAGCTGCTAATCCTCTGACACTGTGAATAACCCATGTGTATGTTTCAATTTTTCTTAATTATGGATTTACTGAGAGTGAGACAGGAATACCCTTTAGGTGGCCATTTCACTGGCGACATTTCAGTGAGTCTGACTCCAGACTTCGCTGGGTGTCTTCACACACAGCCTGGCTGCCCTGGGCCTCTGCTCCGTTCCCGCTGTCCCGTTCCCCGGGCAGAGCTCGCTCATTCCTCAGCTCCCAGCTTCACTTGCCACCCAAAGCCCATGGCTGGGGGCTGCCTTCCCTGTGACCTCACTTCCAGCGTTTCCTGCCTCCCTGAGAAGAGCCAGTCATCTCCTCGAACCAGCCTGCCCATGACAGACACTGTCCCCTCCGCCTCCCCTGCACCCGCCCGGCTGTCTAACAGGCATCAATGCCCACTCTGTGCGGAGCATCCTTTGAGTACAGGATGCAGTGGAGGATGAGAGAGAACAAGTCTTCCTGCTCACGGAGCTTACACAAAAACGAGAGGAGCACTGCAAGCTACCCCGTTACATTTCCCCTGCTTTCCCTTTGCACCCAATGGGCAGGTCTCCTCTCTACCTTCTAAACTGCCCTGTCCGCCCTTCTCCCAAGGTCACCCACCCATCCCCCAGCTCCCCTCTGGGAAGCCTTCCGAGCCACTCGGGATTTACAGTGAGCTCCCCATCTGTGGGGCACCCGCAGCTCTCACGGCCCCTCGCTCACTCCCGTGAGCGGTGCTCCTATGTGGCCTCGTGTTGCCACTTAGTTCTTCTGTGAGCATGAGCCCCCCCCTCCCCAGCAAGGCTGGAAACACCTCCCAAAGAAGAGGACAGGCTCCCCCGTGTATCCCCGATACACAGACTGAGAAGGTTCAGACTCTGCAGATAAAGTTGCTCGACCTCTCTGAGCCTCAGTTTCTCCAGTTGTCAAATGGGGTGAACGATAGAACCTACCTCAGGGGTTTGCCATGAGGTTTCTATGTTGGTGACAGCTGTTGCTATAGAAAGGGTGACAACAAAAACTGACGGGGACACTAATAATAAAAACTGGAAGTGATTCTGGGACCCAGGCTGGGCACCTGGCAGGAGTCCGAGCATGCACTGTCGTGTTCCTGAAAACACGGTGAAGTGGGTTCCCCCGGCTTGTTCCCTCCATTCACAAATGCACCAGAGGCCACCATGTCACACACACTATAATATCTTGGGAAAGAAAAAATACCATTCCTGCCCTCATGGATGTTTATGTATTTTTCTTTCTTCTCTCTATCCAGGCTTGAAAAATTCGGATTTCTCAGGTAATGAAGATTGCCTCTCGCTCCATCAGGTCTGCATCTGAGACGTACAACAGAGCCTACGACATCCAAAGGGACAGCTGGTTCTTATATAATAATAATCTTATGGGATTAAGATTCTTCTGGGTTACAATGCCTCTATCCCCTCATCCCTTTATTTCGTTAGGAGAGGCTGAAGTCATCGAAAGATTGCCAAGTCCCTGCTATCAGACACTAAATTCTTTCCAGCCAGGCTCCTACCCTAGTGACAGCTCTGAGTGTTTACCCAGCCAGCTGAATGACATCGCTCCAGAACGCCATAGAAAAGAGCCATTTCTGCATCCACTCGCATCCTGTCACTTAATTGTCATTGTGTAGGAGTTCATTAACATTCCCTTAATTTGTTGTGAAGCGTTAAAAGCCTTTCAAATCTGGTCAAACTCAAAACTAGTTTCTTTGCCTTTTATGATGATTGAAATGATGTGCATTGTAAATAACCTTATGTTCAACACTCAGCGATATTAATTTCACTTGACTTCATGACTTAAGGTCAAATACGTTCATCAAAGCCGGCGTCATTAGCACAGTTTCCTTTTCTATTAAGCGATTATGATCGCTTACTATTAATGAGTCGTGAAGTTTTAATAAATTTTTTGCTGGTGTGAAATTGCAAAACAGTAATTATGACACATACTGTATGGATGGCTTGTTCCACGATGTAAATTTGGCCTAGTGTTGGTAAAAATACAAAAGAACCGCAAATAATTAATTAGTTGCTGCCGTGGAACCAAAATAAGCCCTCACCGTGAAAGTAAATGAATGAAAAATGAAGAGCCTTTTGTTTTTGCCGGTGAACTCTTAAACAGTGAGACCTGGGCTCTCAAAAATGACATTTTGATGTAAGCCAGAGGAAAAATAACTTTGCAAGAATTTTTTGGGTCCATGTCAGTTTTTTCTGGCATGGGGCTGATCGTCTGACAGTACAGGGCAGGAGGAGGATTTCGAAATAAAATTAAACGTTGATGCAGATGGGCTGATGGGAATGACACCTCTCTCAGTCTCAAGGCGCAGAGAGGTTGTGTGAGCCTGGATAGGACCAGAGGCAGGAAGGTTTCACAGCCCCACGTGGAGTTCTCTGCAGGACACGTAAGAATCCCTGAGGATTATGTTAGAATGCAGGCTCCTGGGCACTGCCCCTGGAAAGTTAGCTCAGTAGGTCTGGAAGGGAGCCTATGCATCCACACACTCAGGATTATTCTGATACAGGTGGTCTCTGGCCCATGTTTTGAGAAATAATACTCTAGACGCCCTAAACCACAATTCTGCAAAACTACATAGCTGTGGAAGTTCTCACTGAGCAAATGCTTACATGTGAGGCCCTGTATGAAACACAAGATTGTAAATTTTCTACAGTAAGTTTACAATAGAGTGAGAAAGGTATGATATGTATATAAACAACATTATATCATCATCTAAGATTTCCTTACTTACAATGTGCCAGGTACAGAGCTGAGTGTTTTATATGCACAACTGAATTTAACCTCACCACAACCCCTTTTTACAGATGTGGAAACTGAGTCACAGAGAGATTAAGTAACTTGCCCAAGCTCATACAGCCAGCAAGCAGTGATGCCAAGCTAAGAATTGGGGTCTATTAGGCAGGCAGTAGGCAGTGGCTGAATGTGTTTAGGTAGGGGAAGAACATAACCAGAGGGCTTGGGAATTTCTCCGGAGACAGCACTGAGCTGTGGGGTTCGTGGGGAGTCAGGTGGGCCCTTTGGGAGGCAGTTTCAGGTGTCCAGGGCAGTGGCTCTGCTCCCCAGAGCCCTGGAGGCTTTGGGGTGCATCCCATGGTCAATGCTGAGATAGGGACTGGGTAAGGTTCCTTATCCTAATTCATCTCATACCACAACCCCCATTCTTACTTATATACCAGCCATATATATGCAGTTATCATATGACAAAATGTGAAGATCCCTGGCTCGGGGCAAGCAAGGACAGAAGCAGGAAGTGGAAGTGTAGTCTCGGAGCTGCTTGCAGAATGGGATCCAGCGGGGCAGTGAGACTGAGCTGGACGCTGGGCGCAACCACTGGCAGAGGGTTTGGTGAGAAAGTACATTTGGAGGTCAGGAGAGAAGTTAGGAGTTTGGGGGTGGAAGATTCGATATTTATTTTGGAGTCATCTGTAACCAGATAACTCATTCTTCTAGAAGGACCCAAGCGCCTGCTCCGTGCGGAGTGCTGTGTCAGGGATGGTAAACACCTGTCCCAGCCCCTGAGTGTTGCTGTGCCCACTTGGCAGGGAAGGCTCCCTGAGTGCAGGCAGCACCGTCACCATCTCAGTTACCCTCACTGAGCTCCTACCATGTGTCCAGACACTTTAAACATCATCTCATTCACTCCTCAGGCCAGCCCATGGGAAGACTTATTTTCTCCATTTCATAGATGAGGCTTACAGACGCACCTCACCTCTAAGTGAGCATGTTCAGAGGTGAGATTCCAAAGCTTGCGTTCTGGCCTCTCTACTGATAATGACATCGATAAGACCAGAATCTGTCTTAAGAATTCAACAACAAAAGACAGAGCAGCTTCAGTCACACAATGTGACCTGGACAGATGGGACCTGCCAGTAT
This sequence comes from Avahi laniger, assembly GCA_963575035.1. NCBI lineage: Eukaryota > Metazoa > Chordata > Mammalia > Primates > Indriidae > Avahi > Avahi laniger. The sequence continues at coordinate 32,699 of CAUYSK010054200.1, forward strand.
GCTAATTCACAGCATCACAGCTGGGCCTTTCAAACACTTTTCAAAGACTGCTACAGCGTGGAGTCAGTCCTCCTGCAAGGTGAGGCAGTTTGTCTAAATACAAGAATAGATGAAAAGGCTCAAAGAAGAAGAAGTCCTACCCAAGATGGCCAAAGTGAGAGGCAAAACATACAAAATATGGCAGAAAATGGACGAGGCATTTCCTATTTCCCACCAAATACCTTATTACACTGGGTAACTTACCCAGGAAAGATTTCTTACCCCTAAACCGTTGCATATGTCAACGGGAAGCCACGAGGCTTCCAAGAGTTTTCTGTCAAGCTCCACACTAACAAGTCTCAGAGCTCACTGCCAGGACCAGGGTAGCCCTGACCCTGAGCTGCCCACCTGAGGGCTTGTCCGGCTTTGCCGAGGCCAGTGTGAGAGCCGAGCTGCCGTGGCAAGTGCTGCTGTCTGTGTTCTGCACACGTAGGGGAGACTCATGTCATCTGGCCTCCACTTCACTGAGCTTTTCTCCATCTTTTCCCAGGAAGGAGGCAGAACTGGTGAGTGACTTGAAGACAGGGAGGGCCAATGTGGAAACAAAAATAAGGAGGTGGGAACCTGCAAATAGCTGCAAGGGAACATGTTTCCAGAGCGAGAGAGGCTGAGAGGCCCATTGCCCGGAGTCCAGGGTGGAGCTGTCTGCACGGTGGGGATTAGCCCTCCGTGGCTGAGGTCAGAGTTGGTTAAAGTTTGGTTCGAGGAAGAATTCACCACCTAAGGACTATGCTAGAATGGCCACTGGCTTCACTTTAAATGGTGAAAACAAGAATTAGTATCTAGTTTTTTTTGAGCACTGTGTCCTAAGAACTCTGTTAGGTGCTGGTAGGCACATCTCTGAGGCAGGTGCGCCAGCAAGGCCCAAGTGGATCCCTGTTTCTCAGCACGAGAAGACTCTGCACGGCTCTCAACCCCACAGTCTCTGGTGGCTTTACCGGCTCTGGAAGTCCCCACGAGTGGCACAACGCTAACGGTGGTGGTTTCCAGGCGGCAGGACCATGGGTGGTTTCTCTCTACTTTTCTCTAAATTTTAAATGTTTGATATTGAACAATTAATTTACACAATGAACATCAAACTCTTCTTTAAAAAAAGTGCCAATCTATTAATTTGTCGACTGTATTAAAGACAACCAAGGAGAATAAGGCTTTGCTGCCAACGTGAATCGCTGAGCAGCTGGTAAGGAAGAGGCCCTAAGAACAACAGGACAGCTGGGCACACACACTCGGGCTGCTGAATTCTCGTCCAGCTACTTTCCTATTCCACTTACCAATCTACTGTCTTATTTATTTCTTTGTTTGTTTGTTTATTGCTTGCTTGGTTCCAAAAAGGATATTGGCTGCTTCCATGCAGTTTAGTCAGATAAAAATTTCAAGTAGGTGAGAAAGAAGAGGCAAAATGAGACAAGCACGGGGACCCAGCACCTGTGCCACACAAGCCCTGACCACGCGCAGCTGGGCGTAAAGCTGGCTGCAGCCGATAGCATGAAGAAAGAAATGCGCGTGTATTATTGCAGGTGCGCTGACTGATGGTGCTCCTGAGAGCAAGAGAAGCCAACTTGGGCATGGCAATTCCTGAGACTAAGAAAGGAAAGAATGTGCCCCAGAGCGCCTCGCAAAGATGACCCTCCGTGATGTAACGGTGATCAACATCCTCAATGACATCCTACCATAAATCAGCCGGTCATAGAGATTCTCCCTCAGACACCGAGCAAAGACATCACCTCGGCACACTGTCCAGGAAAGGCCGTTCTAACGGGCCACGCGATTGGATCCAGGATGCTCACTCACCAATGGTCTGAATTCATGCAGATTTTAAGGTATTTCGAGCAGTGTGGTCAAACTCTAAGTTCCTAAAGGGGTGCCTCAGGTGTTCTGCAAATGTTTATTTTAAAATATACTTTTAATATATTTTAAATGTCATAAATATATCATCAAATAACCTCCACTGAAGTGTGTTATATAACAAATTCTAACATTTTGGAAACTACCAAATTAGTGAATCATGCTTCTGGGTGGATGTGTTCTTTTGTAGTCCTGACAATGAAGCCCTTGCTATACTGGTTTAATTGAAAAGTCTTCTGGAATGGTCAGGTAAGCTGGTGAAGAAACAATCATCTCCAATTGTACCTTCTTATCTGCCTGAATCAGGACACTCCTAAACCCACATGAACAAAACCTAACATAGTCACAAATTAGACGGTAAGCGGATGTCAGATTGCAGCTGTCCCCTAGAATTCCCAATTTCAGTTTTGGAGTCACTAAAACAATCTCTTTAACTAGGAGGACATGATGATTAAATGCAATGTGGTTCTTGTATCCTGAAGCAGAAAAAGAACATTGTTAGAAAAACTGGTAAAGTCTAAAGAAAGCCTGCAGTTCAGTTAACTGTATTGCAATAATATTTATTTCATAGTTTTGAAAATGTACCAGTTATATAAGATGTCAATCTTGGGTAAAGCATACACTTCTTTCTATACTATCTTTGCAACTCTTCTGCAAATCTAAAATTATTTCAAAATAAAAAGGGTTAAAAATTTTTTAACAATCTCATTGTTTTCATATATTAGCTTTATAAAAGCATGTTCTATATCTAAGTTAACAAAATGAGTACATAGTATAAAAATGCCATGTGAATCTGTTTTGTATATTGATGATCCATGTAAGATTTCATTTGAAGGAACGGTTCTATGGCTATAAAAGTTTTAAAGTTGTCCTTCTCCGTCACCAATAATTTAGTCCTGAAGACATTAAAGGGAACTGAGCAAGATTGGTGACCTTGTCAGCAGGGTGGGTGGAGGTGCAGTGGTCAGGGACATGGGCAGGGTGTCAGACACCACCCATGGTAGGGAGGACATCTGCACCGGGGAGTGCCTTGTACATGGAGCAGGATCCAAAGGGGGAAGAAAGGCCACTCAGCAGAGGACATCAGCACTTGGGAATAGCAAGGAGGCTCCACGTGCAGAGGTGGCTGGGCATGGGGGTCAGTGCTCGGGAGATGTGAGGAAGGTCTCCGTGCAGGGAGGCAGGATGGGTGCAGCCTGGTGTGGGAAGCAGAGTCCGAGCAGAGCAAGGAGAGCTCCCCTGTAGGAGAGAAGTCCTCACTGGGGGTCAGAGCCTGCATGGGGCGAGCAAGGCAGCCCTACTAGGGGACTTTCATGTGTCAAGGCGCCATGGTGAGGGGGAGGCCATATTCAGGGAGGAGGGGTTCAGTAGGCAGCAGTGACAGGTTATTGGTCAAATAAGTTGATACATTAAGGATAACAGGAGTCAAGTTTCTCGACAGAAATGTAAATGTACATACCTGTATTATGCATACATAAAATCCCTTGCTCTGTCCATGAGATGGCCTGGGAATAGAGATGTCCTAATAGAGGTGAACATATCTACTGGCCAGATCATGGTTTCGAATTGCCATTCTCCACTAAAAGAAGCAAGGGCTCTTTGGATAAAGAGCTGATTCAATTCTAGGACAGGAGACAAGATGAGCCGGGAATATTTTGTTGTGTCAAAAGTAAGGAAATACTCAAAGAATTATAAGGATATGGGAAATGAAAGGGCAACTACTGGTTGCATCTGGGAAAGTTTGGATCTCAAAATACATAACATGGAATAAAATATGAAACCATGTGCCAATATTGATATAACTAAATGAATAAATTGAAAGTTTGATAAGGAGCGGGGTGCTTACATAGTCTCAAAGAATGTTCCCATAAATTAACACTTTTTAATTACAAGGCAAGGGGCAGGAAAGTAACCTTTTATAGCAGAGAAGCTTGACAGATATCTTAATCTAGTGCTTAAAGTTAACGTCATCATAAATGGGACAAATCAACATTGTGTGCCGCCTGATAGGAAGTTTGGGGAGACCTAGTCACTTCTGTAACATTCCTGCTCAAAATGCATAACCTAAATCCAATCATTAGGAAATACCAGGCAAACTCAAATGGAGACACATTCTACAAATTGTCTGACCTGTTATTTTAAGAACCGTCATGGTCATTAAAGTTTAGGAAAGACTAAAGAAAAAGACACTAAAAAGACAGGAGACAAAATGCTATGTGTGATCCTAAACTGGATCTTTTATTATTAGGACAATTCAAGAAAGTTGAATAAGGTCTGAGAATTACATGGCAGTAATACAGAGACACTAACTTCCCGATTTTGTTGGATATATTGTAGTAATGAGGAAGAATGTCATGTGTAGGAAATGCACAAAAAGAATATGCTGGAGTGATGGAATATTCACGGCAGCAACTTACTCTCGACTCTTCAGGACCAAAAAAATGAATTTGCCAAACTTTTTGGTAGCTTTAAGATTGTTTCACAAAATGTTTGAAAATCACTAATGTAGCACATAGCAAGGTCCTCAACCTACAAGAGGATGCCATTCCATCTCCACTCAGAGGTGACCCCAAGACATATTATAGAATACCCCAAAACATCTCTTATAGACAAACAGGATCAATGCCTAAAGGTTTCAGTATAATACAGCATAACTGCAATAATTTCATCTTAGAATGTTTTTGCAGTAAGAAAACTAAACACTCACCTCATCCATAAAAATAGACCATTGAAAGGTCCACAGAGTACAAGGTTGATGGTCCCACCCATGTGAGCTAGTTGCCAAAATTAATGCCAGGAGGACTGAAAGAGGTGAGTTGCTAACGTGGTTTATTAGCTATAAAGAAGTTATTAATGAGTTTTGATTCTGGCAATAATTAAATATCAAGGCTAAATATTTATGAGCTCAATTAGATGAGATCATCTGAATTGATTAATCCAGGTAAATCCTGAGCATGGCGAATGGTACAGGGTACACAAACGGCACTATCATCATCATCATCATGCTCATTATGATTACTGTTGTTGTGACTGGTCATGCCCAGCTAGTAACAGCAAACTATCTCCCTGGTATGTTTTTCCATTCATCATTGGCAGGTGGGCACACTCCAAGCTGCTTCAGAACTGGCATGCTCTCACTGAGGAACCAGTTAAAAAAGACATGGATGCCAGAAATTGTTTCCTCAATACTGGAGATTATGAACTGATGAGCCCAGCAACCATTTGTGCTGAGACAGTGGTTTATTCGGGTGTATACAGCGCAAGCTACAAGGACTGGGGGGGGGACTACATCAAGTTCACACACGTTGGTCTATAATTGATTCCAGCCAGAGAGTCGAAGGTGAAGGAAAGGTCTGGGAAAACAGCAATCTTATAGTGTTTCTAGTTTATTTCTCCATCTGCAACTCCTGTAAAACACTCGCCTGAGAAATTCAGGGTAGATGTGTGTTGAGGATAAAGCAGATAGAGTCTTGAATGGCATACCCAGTAAAATAATCTGTCTGTAACTGGGAAAAGGAAAAAAGATAACTCAATATCCATTTGCCAGAAAAATTACAAACTAAGTACCTTGACCAATTTTCCCACCAAAAATAGGTAAAAATATTGGCCAAAAAAAAAAATTGTAAATACCTTCTGAAGTGCATTGATGAACTAGCAAGAAAATAAGGAAAACTATGGTAAAAAATGAAATGAAGGTGTGAGCCCAAGAATTAGGCAGAAAACAAAACAGCTTTCTCCCTGGGGGCTTTTGCAGAACCAGGTATATGGAGCTTAGATTTTCACAGCTTCACAAGACACCGGAGACAAAGTACAAGGTCCACCTGGGAGGAGGGAGTCAAATAAGAGACCTTAACTAATAAAACCAGGATCCCTTGAGCTCGATTTTCAGTGTAGGGTGAATTAGAAATAACTCCACTACCTCCTTACCACCAATGGGACTACTAGAAATGTTACCACTCTTGAACCTTGGAACAGAGGAAAAAGAACAAAACAGGGGTGAGCATACTTTGGGAGGTCAAAACGGGAGGATCCCTTGAGCTCAGAAGTTTGAGGTTGCAGGGAGCTGTGGTGATGCCACTGTACCTTAGCCCGGGCAGCAGAGCAAGGCCCTGTCTCCAAGGAAAAAAAAAAAAAAGAACAAAATAGTCCCTGAGAATTGATACCCACAAGCTGTTCCTCACTTAGGTTTGCAGGCAGAATTCTTATGATCTGGGAGTCTGAAAATCCTCAAACCAACAATTCGAGTGGTCCGAAATTAGTAAAGATCCCAGGCATCCAACAGAAGCTAAATTTAATCTTCTCCAAAAACAAAAACAAAGAAAAACCCACCTTTATCCCATGGATAAAGGATTCCCACATACAAAGTTGGAAAGATGAGCAACTCTTTCTGAGCACACAAGGAAAAAATCGGTAACTGACTTCAGATCCTGAAGTTATCAATGACGGAACATAAAATGATTATGTTTATACAAATAAAAGATAAACTTGAATACAAGCAGAGACAAGGAAACTAATAAAAATGACTAAGAGATAACTGAAGAGAGAAGTAGTGAAAAAATTATCCAAATTGCAGTTCAGAGATAATGAAGATATAGAATATATGTGTGAAACATTAAGAAACAGGGAATGTGAATTTAAAAGTTTAAGATGTATCTAAATTAATGACTCTCAGCCAGGGGCAATTTTGCTCTCCAGGGAACATTTGGCAATGTCTGGAGACACTTTTGGTTGTCACAACTGGCAGGGGTGGAGGGTATGTGCCCCCAGCATCTAGTGGTAACAGGCCAAGGACACTGCCAAACATCCTACAATGTTTGGACAGCCCTGCACACCCATGAATTATGTCAGTAGTGCTGAGGTTGAGAAATCTTGGTCTATACAGAGTTCTAGAATTATAGGATAGCTGAAATGGGGACAAAAAAGTAATATCAAAAAGAAATCAACCCCATGAATCCCCCCAAAAAAGATACTTAAAAAAATGCACATGTATGAAACTTTAATATACCAAAGGGAAAAACTAAACATTTTAAAAGCCAGAATATACTAGGGTTCATTGCACTATTCTTCATTCTTCAAATTTTTTCACCTTATGAAGTTAAAAATTAACAAAGAGACCAGCCAGAGAAAGTAGACACCCCACGTTCAAAAAACTGATAGCTAACTTTGCAGCAGCAAAAACAGAAACCAAAAGACAACAGAATTCTATCTTAAAAGTGCTCCGAGAAACATTACTGTCAACTAGAATTTTATACCTAGTAAAAATATATTTCAAGAATGAGGAAAAGGCACTTTTAGACAAACAAAAATTGAAGTTTTCAACCATGGATGTCAATAAAAGAAATTCTGAAAGTTGTACTTAAGAAGGGAAGGGACTCCACATGGAAAACCTGAGGTCCGAGAAGAAAAAGAGGAAAGAATGTGTTTAAATCTGCACATTGATTGTCCCAAATGATGATAATAATAATGCCCTGAGAGTTAAATTCTAATCATATTTTTTTTTCTCAAAGAAAGGTGGTATATAAAATACTGCGTCAGACAAATGCATACTTATTCTTTTCAAATACACATGAAATATTTAAAAATTTGATGGCATACTCAGCCATAAATAGGTTAAGATAAATTCTAGTTTTCAGAACACTATCCGTTTACACCTCTTGCCTTAACATCTATTAAGTTTAGCATTTAACCCAGAGAAAATTGTCCCTGTTTCCACATCACATTATATGATCATTCTAGACATAAGGCAGGTCTCAACAAATTTCAAATAACTGTTATTATAAAAAGTATGTTCTCTCCATAATATAATTAACTTAACAATCAGTAACCAGTGCAGCTAAAAGGTGGGGGCTCCCTCCTTCCATCCAGCATAATTCAAGGGACAGTGGCTCTACATGGGTCAAAGTACCACTAAGAATACTGAGGTCCTAACCATCTTGCTTGTGAGGTCGTGGTTCCCTGACCACGAAGGGGCAGAAGGGGCAAGCTGAGAAGACCTCCGTCTACTGTTTTCCCCACCCCTTCACCAAGTACTCAGCTCCTAGAAGTGGGATTGTCACTCAGAATAAAATCATTCCATTGTCCTCACTCCCAGCTCCATAGCTGCAGTTCATAGAAATTCAGAGATTTTGCCTGGGGGGTGATGAAGGCCATAAAGCAGAAAGTTCCTACTCTCTTCCCATAGGAACTGACTTCATTTACAAGGAATTGTGGAGGAGTTCAAGCCCAAGTGCACCCTTAAAAACAGTAGAAGTTGTGGTAAAAGGCAATTGGAAGGAGATTAGTAGATTCATGAGAGATATATACTAAACTGCAGGCTGGCTAGTTTGTGGAAAGAACTGGGGAAAGAGATTGCCGGAAGGAGACCTCCTAGCGTCAGAACAAATCTGAAACACTGACCTTAGGAACTAGCCCTTCAAAGGTGTGTGGATTTGATTGGATTCATCTGTGCATAAATTTATGTCCCCAGGGCATTACCAAAAACAATAGTGTAATCAAATGGCAATGAGTGGAGTTTAACAGTTGGTTATAATCAGGGAGAGAGTCAGTCAAAAAGAGTTCTGAAAAAAACACTGTCAACCCAGGGCGACTGGGGACAAACTCAAGACTGTGCCCCTGACAAACATCAGAGTCTTCACACTGTGGAGCAAGGAGAAAAAGGATGAATAGAGTTATTAAAATAATCTACTCAGTTACTAAACAAATAATGAAGCAAATAACAAGCCCCACAGAGAGATCTGTACTCAAAGTGGCTATAATATATTATCTAAAATGTCCAGCTTCCAACAGAAAATTATGAGACATGCAAATAAACAGGAAAGAACTGCCAATACACTGTGGGGGAAAGCAGGCAACAGAACCTGCCCATGAGAGTGTCTAAATGTGTATAGCAGGAAAGAACTTCAAAGTTGCCAATATAAATGTGTTCACAGAATTAAAGGAAAGCATACTTAAAGAAAGAAAGCATAATGACAATGTCACATCGAATAGAGAATACAAATAAAGAAATAGCAATTACTAAAAAAGGAACAAATGAAAATCCTGGTGTTGGAATATACAATAACCAAAATTAAAATTTCATTAGAAGGGATCAGCAGATTTAAATTGGCAGAAGAAAACATAAGCAAACTTGAAGATAGATGGATAAAATTATGCAATCTGCAGAACACAGAGAAGAAAGGATAAAGAAAAATGAACAGAGCCTCAGGGGAATGTAGGAAACCATTAAGTTCACCAACATACAGCTAATAGGAATACCAGAAGGAACACTAGAGAGACAGAGAAGGAGAAAAAATATTTAAGGAATTAGCAGCAGAAATATTTCCAAATTTGATGAAAAATATTAGTCTATGCATCAAGAAGCTTATCTACTCCAAGCATGATAAATGCAGAGAGATCCACAGACATATCATAGATAAAATGTTAAAATATAAATGCAAAGAAAAATCTTAAAAGGAGAAAGGGAAAAGTGACTCATTATTTACAAAGGAACTCTGTTAAGATTAACAGTTGATTTCTCATCAGAACCGCTGGAGGTCAGAAGTCTGTGAGATGACACATTCAAAGGGCTGAAACAGTTCAAAAAACTGTCAATCGAGGATTTTTTGTCTAGCAAAATTAACTTGCAAAAATTAGACAAAAAAAGCATTCCCGGATAAACAAAAACAGATAATTTGTTGCTAGCAGAATTGCCTTACAAGAAATGCTAAAGTTAGTTCTTTAGACTGAAAGCAAGTGACCCCAGATGGTAATTAGAATCTGCGTGAAAAAAATAAAGAGTACCAACAAATGTAATTATGTATGTAATTATAAAAGACAGAATAATTGCATACAGTTTCTCCTTTCTACTCTTGACTAAAATGCAATTGTATAAAACATGTATAAAATTGTATTGTTGGGTCTACAACACAGAGCACAGAGAAATATAATATATTTGACAACAACAGTTCAAAAAAGGTGGGTGGAAACAAAGTTGAATTAGAGTGAGAAAATGAGGTCAGTGAGTCAAATCCAAAGGAACAACTAAAGAGAACCAGAAATGGTCAATAAGAAGGTTAATATAACCAACTCTATAAATATGTACTTTTGCTACATTCTTCTCTCATCTTTTTAAAGACATAAAATTATACAAAACAATAACAATGTATTGCTGGGTTTGTAACATATGTAGATGTAATACGCATAACAATAATAGTACAAAACTGCAGAATAAGAAAAAGGGCCAGATACGAGCAACATTTCTGTATCTGATTGGAATTAAGTTAGTATAATGATGACATATAGATTATAATAAGGTGCATTATTGTAAGATCTAGAACAAACACTAATAAAATAAAATATAGTAAAAGAAATCATTAAAGGAATTAAAATGATACGCTAGAAAATATTCACTTAATGCAAAAAAAGCAGGAAAGGAGGAACATGGGAGTAAAAAAGGCATACGATACATAGAAAACAAAAACATAAATAGGATATATATACAAGGGCTGTCTGGAAAGTATCCAGCCATCGTTAATGTAATGAGAATGGTTTGCACAACATCCATGTAACCTAGCAGCTCAGGAGAGTGTGATGCGCATATGTGAACAATGATGACCTCGCTGTACTTGTCAGAGGGCGCTAGATGCCATTGAGTGAGCATGTGTGCTGTGTGGCCATTGTATTCAAAATGAGCGAGTAGAGCAAGAAATCTGCATCAAATTTTGCATTAAACTTGAACATTCCTCCATGGAAACTATTGGGATGATTCAGGAAGCTTTTGGGGATGATGCACTGAATGCAATGCAAATAAAAGTGTGGCACAAATGCTTCAAAGATGGTCGAGAATCTGCTGAAAGGGATCCACATTCTGGAAGGCCTGCAACAAGCAGAGCATCTGAGAATGTTGAACATGTACAGGTTAGGTTAAGAGACTCTGGGGGAATTGTGTGAGTTCCCCAGGTGCCTACGTTGAAGGGGAATGAGGCGTCATTGTCCTATGTACAATGTTTCTTGTATCTTTATCTTCTTCAGTAAAAGTCTCTATTTGTCATATTACATGGTTGGATATGTATTATATGTATTTTATACACACACACATACACAAAAAATCTATATCAATAGTAACATTAAATTAAAATAGACCACACAGAACAATCAAAAGGCAGAAGTTGTCAGACTGGATAAAACAAATAAGATCCAACTATTTGCTGTCTGTCTACAAAAGATACATTTTAGAATCAAAGACACAAAGAGATTGAAAGTAAAATGATGGGAGAAGAGATATGATGCAAACAGCAACCTATACTAATAGCAAAGTAGGCTTTAAAACAAAAATGTTACTAATGATAAATAAGGGCATTTTATAATGTAGAAAAATCAATCCATCTGGAAGATATAATAATTATAAACATATATGCATTTAATGACAGAGCCCCAAAATACATGAAATGAAAACTGACAATAATGAAGGGAGAACCGACAATTCAACAATAATTGTTGGAGACTTCAATACCCCATTTCCAATAGTCAATAAAACAGCTAGGCAGAATATTAACAACGAAATAGAAGACTTGAACACTATAAACCACCTAGACATAAAAGACATCTATAAAATACTCTACCTAACAGTAGCAGAACATACCTTCTTCTCAAATGCACATGGAACATATGCTCTGATATAAGGCAGACCTCAATTAATTTAAAAAGATTGAAATCACACAAAGTATGTTCTCTGACATAATGGAATGAAATTAAAAACAATAACAAAAATAAATTTGAGAAATTCATAAGTATGCGGAAATCAAACAATGCACTCCTAAATAACCAATGGTTCAAAGAACAAAATCACAAAAGAAATTCAAAAATACTTTGACATGAATAAAAATTGAAACACAACATATCAAAATTTATGTGATGCAGCTAAATTAGTGCTTAGAGGAAAATTTATAGCTGTAATGCCTATATTTAAAAAAAGGAAAAAGACTTCAAATCAATAACATAAACTATCATCCTAAGACATCCCCTGGAGCTCTCATTAAAATGCAGACTCTAGTTCCGTAGATCTGGGGTTGGGCCTGAGAATCTGCCTTTCTAATGGGCTCCCACATGAGGCCAGTGCTACTGCTCTGTGGACCACACTTTGAGCAGCAAATGTTTCTCAAATCTGGGCCACAAGAGAACCACCTTGGGAACTTTTTTTAACAGCTTTATTAAGGCATAACTCACATACTATATAATTCATCCATTTAAGATATATGATTCATGGTTTTTAGTATATTCACACTGTTGTACAACTGTTGTTATAATTAACTTTAAAACATTTTCATCACTCCAAAAAGACACTATTGTATTTGTTCAAACATTTCCTTCTAATTTTCTTTCAGCCCCAGGTGATCACTAATCTACTTTTTGTCTGTATAGATTCTCCTCTTCTGGACATTTCACATAAAGGAATCATAATATGTGTCCTTCCTGTCTTTCTTTTTTTCACTTAGCATAATGTTTTCAAGGGCCCATCCATGTTGGAGCATGTATCAATACTACATTTCTTTTTATTTCTAAATAATAGTCCACTGTATGGCTATATCACATTTTATTATCTCTTCATAAGTTGATTGACATTTGTGTTATTTCTCTATATATATAGCTTTGCAAGTTCAAAATCTTCAGGGTAGACCAGCAGGCCAGTGACCCAGGGAACAGATGCAGGTCCAGCACAAAGGCCATCTGCTAGCAAAAGTCAGGTTTTGCTAGCAAGGCCTTCAACTGATTGGACAAGGCCCACCTACATTGGGAGAGTAATCTGCTTTACTCAAAGTCCACCTATTTAAATATTAATCTCATGCAAATAACACCTTCACAGAAACATCTAGATTAATGTTTGACCAAATATCTGGGTGCTGTGGCCCAGCCAAATTGACACGTAAAATTAACCATTATGGGTCTATCATTCATTATGCAACAGCAAGGACTAACCACTTACTGTGAACTTTCCCAGGCCTTGGGGATGCTGACATGAAGACAAGGTCCCCTGCCCTGAGGGAGGTCACAGCATAAAATGGGGACACTCACAGTGCCTACCTCATAGGAAGATCATGAGAAATAAATGGGAAAAAATGCATAAATGGCAATCAGCATTATGCCTGGCATGAGTAGGTACCCAGAGCAGCATCTACGCATTAAGATCCAAAGAACGTCGGTACCAGGTGGCGTTTCTCTAGATGATAAGAATAGTTTTCTTTTCAGAGCAATTTCATACGCGAAGCCACTGCCACAGCCATCCCCTGGTGCAGTGTAAGAATCCCTCACCCGAGAGAGATTTACTGCCATAAAAAATACTGCCCTGCTGGCCAGGGAAGCCGCAGTGCCTGCTGTACCCGTCGGAGGCCCGCTGCCTGCGGCCACACACACCAATCTAAACAGGATTATTAAAGCATAAATCCCCATCGCTTGTCTTTCTCTTATTGGGCTGAAGCATCACCATGTTCATTAGCGGGAAATGTGAGGTTATATAATCTAATTTTTATAACTCTCTAAGGATAGTGTGGGTCATACATTAGGCTGAGATTTCAACCTTTAAAGATAAGGGGAATGTCATTTTTATTAAAAAGGACCACAAAGCATAATGAGAATTATTACCCCAAATAGGCAAAATAACCCAGAATCCACAGAAAGGAGTGCTTATAATTCTCTCTAATACTCCAGTCTCTGAAGCAAGAGTGCAAATTAAGCAGCTCAAGGGCATTTTCCAGGGCTGCCCAAATGGCACCAGGGCCCCGCACACAGGCCGAGGGAGGCGTGGTGCCGGGGAATCCTGGTGCCGCCTGGCAGGAGGCTGGCCAGGCTCCAGCTGCATTCGCTGCCGGCCGGAGGGGAGCAGAGCCATCGGCGCCCCGTGGGCAGGCACCGAGGAACGTCCAGCACGAGAAGCCTGTGTGGCTCCTGAGAGGAGGATAAGCCTCTGTGACGGCTCTAGACCTCTAAGTAGGGGTGCTGGACCCCCCTCCCTCCCCCAGGTCCCCCCTCAGTCCCCCGTGAGCTGCTGGAGCCAGTGGCTGTGCTCCAGGGTCAGATGACAGTGCTCTAGGGTCCGAAGCCACCCCATCAAGAACTCTGAGGCATCAGGAAAAGTCACCAGCACTTGCTCTGCTGCCCATATGGGATTTGAGAAAACATCTAAGAATCAAACGATTTTACCTACAAATGCCAATTGCTGGTTTCCCTGGCAATCTCCGTTCGCAGGGCCTGCTCGCTGGCTGCACGCCCGCCGTGCTCCGGGTGCGAGTGCTCCCACCTGGGCTGCTTCCCTCTTTGACTTTTTCTGTCTCCTGACCCCAGCCCCGCAAACACGGATTGGGGACTTCTGAATTGGAGTCTGGCTATTCATCCCCCCTTCCCATCGCCCCAGCCTCTCTTGCGTTCCCTGCCCGCCGGGTCTTTGAAGGTGTCCTACTCTGTGGGTGAAATCTCTTTGAACTTTCTGAACGCCCGCCCCCCGCCCCCAGATCTCCCTGGGGGGTGAGGTTGCTGTGCTGCCCGCGGCTTGCCTCCTCCGCCAGGCGCCGAGGGTGGGCACCCAGACCCCGGACAGTGCCCAGCGTCATCGAGCAGGTCTCAGTCACTGTGTGTTGACTTCCTCAGAATCCATCGCAGTTACCCAAATAGAAAGTGAGGAAACAAGCCACGTTTCTTAAAATTCGTTTTTCCCTATGTTGCTGGAGACAGTGACCCCTCTACTCTACAGCTCCGGGAGAAGTTCTAGGCCCAAAGAGAAGAAGAAGGAATGGAATTCCAAGGACACACAGGCCCAGCTCACAGACCCTCCCAGGCCCTCACTCTCATAACCCAGAGCTGCGCAGCCAGGAAGTTCTGCCTCAGCTAATCTAAATCTTTCTTGTAGTTTAAGCCAATTTCCTGGGCAGCGTGATGCACTTTTCATCACGGACACACGGGTGGCAATTATCTTTGAGAGTGGCTATTACGGGCAGGCTGAGCGGATGACAGCCTTTTAAGTTTTCAGAAGTGTGTATGTCTTTATTCTCTGCCATATGGACTTCCTCTCTGTTGTTCTGCATATTTAAAAACCCATCTTCTAGCTTATCTATTTGAAATACATTTAATTCACTGGAACAGTCAGGACGTCAAGTAAAACCACGTACGCAGCTTCTGATCAATATCCCACCAAGGGCAGCGCTTAAGCAAAGATGACTTGCACTCCGGCCTCAGAGCAAACCTGAGCGGGGCTCGCTGGAGAACATTCCAGATGTTCACTTTTGTAACTCCCTAAAATCCTGAGCCTCAGAGATTTCTGACAAAACGCAGAAACAAATGTTTATGACCAGGTTATTCTAACTTTGGAAGTATATTTTTAAAAAACATTTTGTGTAATTTTACAGATGTTTATTACCAGGTTATCCTAACTTGGAAAGTATGTTTCCTTAAGACACTGGTTGTAATTTTAAATGATATACTCTTGTGTACCATTTAAAAAGCCATCCTAAGAGAATGATTGTAGCTGGGAGTTTTTGGAGCTCTCTTCCCACAAAAACTTCCAGGCCCTGAACCCAGACTCTATGGAAATAAATGTTAAAGGAGATCCTGCTGTTAAGCAAAACCTCAAAATATCTTTACAAAATAACCCATGGCAAAACCAAGTGTTAGAAAAAATTCTCAATGCTTTCACACAGATCTGGATAGAGGACTGAAACTTTAATTAGAAGTGTCTCCTCCGCCCCTCATTTAGTACATGAGGCACTTTTCTGTCCGGGTGGTCTGATTTGAGGGGATATTAATTTTTTGTAAAATGTACATATGGGAATGTCCTCTCTTCTTATGATCTTTCAGTTCTCATTAGTGCTGGGTTTGAGCAAAATACTCAAGTTTTAAAATATCCCTTTTAGGCAGGTGGGACCGACGGCTCTTTGCTGATCTGTAATAAATCTCTGATAAATAGCGAAAATAAGGAAAGTGTGAACATTTAGAAACAAGTTTTGGGGTTCACCAAGGCAGACTTCTGATTTCTAGATGTCAGGCCCAATGGACTCAGGACAAAGTGCCCTCCTACAAACGGTGGAGCCCAGGCAGGGAAGATGGCATCCTTGTTAGGGAAGGTCTTTTTAGGGTCATGGAGAAACGACATGAGCCATCATGGTGGCAGGGGAGGAGGGGAGTGGCTTTTGAACCTCAGTTCTGAGACTTGTGGGTCACAAAATGTCCCCTGAATGAAGAGCTGAAAACACATTTGACTACAGCTTCTGTGAATGACTGATCCATTCTCCTAATGGCTACATGGGAACAAAACGCCCATGGAGTAGTGGCAGAAAGAAAATCAATCCTGGGCTAGAGATCATTGAGATTCTCAAAGGAGCTGGGAGAAAGGATGAAAACCAGTTATTTTCCTAGATGGGGCAAAAAAAGTATTTTTCATCCAGTTATAATTGTTAAAACAGAAATACTATTAATAATTGTTATTAAAAATCAAAGGATTCATTGGTCTCTTGAAAGTCATCATTGCCAAGTTGCAGATCTGAACAAACGTTTAGTCTTTGTCAGTGCAATAAATATGTGCTTAATTTTAGTGACAAAATTTTCAAAAATATGTATACTGTCTGGATTTTCCTTTTAGTTTTCAATCATTTTTCTATCTTCTAGATGAGCAGCAAATCAACAGATATTAGAATCAAAAATTCACTTCAAAACCCCTCAAAAAACCAAATGCATTTTGTGTCAAGTTTCTAATAACTAAATCCATCTATTAACACAAATAGAAAAATATTAAAATCAAAAGCATTTTACCCTAAAATATTCCATTATTTCCTCTCAGCCTCAACCCTCTTTCATTCTGCTTTATTGTCTTTATTATAATAAGCACAAGAAGACATAAGATGTGAGAATAAGAAATCTTGGTTCCAGAGAGGCAATTGCATTTCCAAGCATAAGAATTGATCATCTGCTTTTCCTATTCATGCTGTTCAAACTCATATTGGTCTTTCTAATTTTAACAGCAAAAGTCAGCTTGGAAAGAATGATTTTGTGCATATTTTCACAATATGTTAACAATTCCAACTGTGAAGAGTCAACAGTTACAGCATACATCATAATCATAGAGATTGCATTAAGAGGAGATATTATGAATGGGAAAAGTATATATTATTTGTGTCTAATAGAAGCTCTGGATGCTGAGAATAGGGCCCTGTGCACGAGAACACATGTTTGGCAATTGAGCTCTCAGTTTGAAGATTAATTGTTCAGTGACAGCTGTCTGAGACACACTCTCTTATCACTGATGGAAAACGGCCCCTCTGAGTCTGCCCTTCTAGAGTCCTCGGCTCTGGGCTGACAGCAGAGCAAAACCAAAGAGCCCAGGACCATGGTTTGCAGGGGTCTTTGGTCATGTTTCTGCCTCAGACAGAACAATCCATCCTTAGAAACTCACACTTCCAATAGACTCTTAGGGCTGTGTCCTCCCAAAGGGTGCTTTGTGTTCCAAAGGTGGCAGACAAGATCATTTTAGGTAAGACAGATGTGGATTTTATTTTAATTACTGTGTTGTTGCTTTCTTGTGTATTATTGAAACTACAATTAGCATATCCAGGTGTAATTTCAAAGGTTGGACTATGTAGAATGAAGCAAAGGAATGGAAATCAGTGTATTTAGGTATATGTAAAGAATAAAAATAAATAAGTTATAGTAAAGGTAAGCTCCGGACATGGTAGGAGACATGAAGATGGTTTGGAAATGACTGAAGTTTGGAAACCGGGCTGTGAACTTTTGTCTCTTCCCAGACAGAGGGGACAGAAGCCCTGACTCCTTTCACTGGGAGAGGGGGCCAGAATGCGGGGAGTGGGTTTCGAATGCCTGTGTCCAGCACTCAGATTGAGTTCAGACGTGTCGACAGTCCCTAATGGGCTTAAAAACAACAGAATTATCATTCCCAGGGTCAACATGTGGTCCTCAACATCACAATCCAGATTTCAACTTTGGCATAGAAATAGGAAAAGCAGAAGCTAAACGATGTGTGTGTCTTTGAATTCTATGCCCTTTGCTCCCAAGCCCTGCTTCCAGGAATCTTGCTCGCTCAGATCCAGAGACTTGAAATATAGAAACCACCGGGATCTGCTACAGCAACATGATCTGAACTGTAGTGGGGCAGTTCATGTTTCAAGTCCTTGACCCAAGTTATCTCATTCCAGTCTCTAACATTCCTGGAGGAGGGATTATTATTCCCATTTTAAATATAAAGAAACTGAGACACAAAGAACTAACAGCTAGCACAAGAAGAGCCCAGATTTGGACCCAGGTCTAGAGGCTGATCTCTTAACCCTTACAAATATCATATTGCCTGGAACTTTCTATCACTCATTGCTCTCCTGTCTTCAAATGCTCTGAACTGTGGAAATTCACAATGAAGCCCAAGTCCAGACAGACTGAGCCAGGAACATGGAGGTTGCTGATGCGTCATCTCTGCAACCCACTGCGTGTTCCCATACAGAAGGCTGGTCGGCCATTTTCAAGAAAAGCCTAAGGGTGCTGTCAATAAAAAATGAGATGCTTGCTAGAAATGGATCCATCATTGTTTTCTTTCATTTTTATTTAAATTTCTGGTAAGAAAGCAATTTAACGTTGGGTAGCATGGTAGAAAAAAGTCTGACCATATGTCTCAACTTGATCAAGGAAATGAAACACCTTTGGCCTTTGCTTTTTTCAAACTGATCTTCTCCCTCAGGCTCCATCACTTCAAGATCAGATATGCCTTATGAGAAAACATGATTGAAGAGAGTCTACACATCGTTTCTCAGCCTCCCTTGGCTTTTCCCAAAGAGAGCGCCTGTTAGGATGCGCGGAGGTGATTTTTCAAATCTACTGTCAAGGTGCCTATGGGAACGACTCCTCTTCTCAAGGTCAAACTAATCTTTGAAGAATATTTGGGATCACTAAAGGAAAATTACTTTGGGCATTATAATGATAGGCAAGAGTAAAAGTACTCTAATCCCTTTTCAGAGTTATTATGAGAATTAATCAAACGCTGAACTCAGAAAATGAGAAAAATATACACCGTGTGACACACATTATTTGAGATGGGTGGGCATGTGGGCTCTGAGTTAGTTCTGTTCTGGCACGGGTGCCGCTTAATGCCAAGTTCCTGACACACATGTGAGGGAGCTGCTGGGTCGAGGGCCCCTGTGTGGTTTCAGGTTACAATAAACTCTAAGTTAGGTTGCAGGAAACACGCTTGCACTTACTGTGAGAACAAGACAGAAAACCTTCACAAGGAAACATGAGAAGTGCCTAGCTCTTTCCCCTGATCTGAACAAAGGCATGAAAAGAATACTTAACACTTGAAAAAAAAACAAACCGTGTTGTTAAAATAGCTTAACAGAGACTTCCCAAAACCAAGCCACTCAAAAATTCAACCAAGCAGCTTTTGTTATTGGCATTTTCTCCCATCTTTTTTATCCTTTTCTTCTATTATCTCCATGTCAGACCTGCACCAACCAATGGCAAACTCAGAACCCCCACCCCCACCCCAAAACCTGGGATTTGAGGGGCGGCAAGCATAATGGGCCTGAGTGAAGGGCATAGCCAAGTTCATGGCTCTGATGATTCTTATTAGGGCAGCCAACTGCCACTCTATAGACATGTCATTAAAAACTCCCATCCCATTCAGGTTGGAGTTTCAGGACAATAGCAACCACTGACATCCATATTCTTCAGTTCATGAACTAGAACATTCAAAGAGCCAGCACTAACCTCATTGTTATTGCCTTTCTAGTGGCTAACACATAATGAGCTTACCAGAGCCATCCTGTCCACTTCAGTAATGACCACAGTAATGACAGTAATGTCACAGTAATGTCAGTAATGACACACCTACTGTATGCCAGACACTTTGCTGGCAACTTTGCTGCATTATCTTATTTCTTCTTTCCAACCTCAAAGACTCTCATCTTGCAGGTGAGGAAACTGAGGATGGGAAAAGTCACCTTGTCAAAAGACACATAGGTAGGCCATGCCGGGCACTCGGGCAGGGCCATAGATTTCAGAGCGCGTGCGATCAATCCTGGCTAGGTCAAGTCCAGCTGAAGTTGGGCACCTGACATCGGTGGTGGCTACCCTCACTGTGCTGTAGTAGTCCTCCAGGAGGGACCCACACTAAGGGCAACGCTGCCCTGAAAAGCATGTTTTTCCATTCATTAATCCTGCAAGTATGTGAGCACCTCCCATGAACCAGACCCCATTCTGGGCAGTCCTATATAGCAGTGAACAGGAAGAGGCAAACTCTGTTAAGCCAAGGAGTGACAGACATACCAATAAACAAATAATAAGTTCAGTGGTAAATGTTAAAGAAGAATGAAAAGCAGTGTGGGGGGGGGAGGAGCATGTTATTTTCCACAAAGTGGTCAGGGAAGTTCTCCCTGGTGAGGGGACTGAGCAGAGACGTGATGGAAGCGAGGGCAGGAGTCATGCAGATGACCAGGAGCAGAGTATTCCAGACAGCAAGCAAGTGACACAAAGGCTCTGAACAGTAGAGTCCTTGGAGGAGCACCAGGAAGGACAGTTGGGGGCAGGGAAGGCGGGGTAGTAGGATTCTGAGGACCACTCACTCACTCAAACACACACTGAGCACCTGCTCTGAGCTGCAGGGCCTGGGGGAAACACCGAGAAGCAATCCCAGCCTTCAAGGAGGAAATAATCCCACTGGCGATTCAGGAAACAGAAATCTGGAAGAATTACTTGGGGAACAAGAGGGAATATGTGCAAAATGAGCTATAAGGGGAATGCGGAGGGGTAAGGAGAGATCCTCACGGCCTGGGAGCATCTGGGAGGGTGTAAAAAGTGACAATGTTCCTTGGCCTTCAAGTTGGCAGGATTCAAATAGGTAGAGAAAAAGGGAGCAGGTTTTCTTAGCACATAGCATACTGCCTGACACCTAGGAGATTCTCCATGAACACTGGCTGCACAGACAATAAATTAATCAATGAATAGGGAACTGGTAGGAGGTAAAATTGGAAGACTAATTGAGATCATACCTTAGAGAGAGCTGAATATCACCCTACAGCATGCCGTAGAGAATTAGGGTGTTTCTGTTCATTTTGACCTTAAGAATAATTATTAATATGCTATGTAAATTGCAATCATATTTTTCACAATCAACCATTTTGGAATACATTATATAGGCTGCTAGAGCTAAAAAGATATTCCATACATCAGTTTAAATTTTTCTTTCACTGGCTTTGCCCCAGCTGTCATTAGTAAGACTGATCTGCAAAAGCTTGTGATCAAATTGCATTTTCACAAAAAGATGGAAGGCCAGGAGGAGCCTAGATCTTCTGAACGAGAAACTCAAAAATTCATAGATAATTGCTTCAGTACCCCCAGATCCTTGCTAATGTTAGGGATGCATGCCAGTGTAGATTTAGAGTTCTGATGGGCTTGCTTTTTTAGGAAATGTCTGTAGTATTTTAATACACTCTTATTGCACCAAAGCACTTGAAGGAGACCAGTAAATTACACCTCATCGGTTGGGGAAATTTCGTTTTTGTTATTGTGGGGAAAGTCTCAGGTAGGTGAGCTGCTCCAGTTTTCCCTCAAGACCCGGGGCAGCATGTAAACTTCAAAAATGGACCATCCACATCCAACTGTTAGGAGAATCGGTTTTGATGTAAAATTGCAATTTGGACTGAAGACCAATATGTTGCATGCCAGATTAAATAAAACATCACATAAAGCTCAGAAGCAGTAGGATAGAGGGGGAAAAAAGTTCGAAAAAATTTAGCAGAGTCACAGATGCCAATTAAACCCAAGACAGAAACTCACTTTCCAAGACACTGTACTACAGTCTCTTGCTTCTAAAAATGAATGCATAAACAACAAGCGGAATTAAGCCACCATAGAGCTAGGAACTATTATAGGAAAAAGTGATTTGTTTATTTGATCAACAGAACTCTCTAACAGCAGCATCTGCGCCGCAAGAGGTAATTCACAATCAACATAGCTTGGCACTGTTGCCGAATTTATTAAAATCTTTTTTTTTTTAAATCAATTTTTGTCAACTTTTTCTGAGAAAACAAGACCAGGGTTCAGAATTTCAAGCCTGTGAGGTGAAGGGTTCATGGCAGCTCAAAGAAAAAAAAAAAAAAGCAGGGAAGGTAGAACACTAGCTTTTATGTCCCTGTAAACCCACCGGCCTCTCCTGCTCAGGAGTTTGCCTAACCTAGGCCCGTCCTGGAGGTCCAAGTGCACCCCATTCCAGGGCCGTGGCATGGGTTCAGATGGAAGTGAGCTGAGAAGGTTTTCTCGTCTCTTCTTTATTCCTGCACACCCTTTCATAGGGTCCAGGAGCAGGCACTTCTCGCACCCTGCTCTGCACTGCGGCCTCCATCAAAGGCACAAGGGCACCTGGATGAGAAGATGTGGCGGCTGGCGGGAAGCCTGGCCTGCCTGGGAAAGATGAATCAGCTCCTAGTTTTTTAAACGTGCCTCAAAGGCCAATCAGTGGGAGCCTCTCTGTACCTCCTCAGGGCAATGACTCAAGCCCCGAACCTGGGAGAGACAAGTTTGATGGATTTTCAGGAGATGAGAGCACAGGCTGCTGTGATCGATCCCCCAGAACCACGCGTCATTTGGGATGGAAACGGGCATATTTCCTGTGCTCTGATGAGGACTTTATCTTCTCAGGTCCAGGAGGAAGAAGAAAAGCTTGACTGATCTTTCTGATGAATGCGTCCTTAAAACTTTCTATCTCCCACCATTCCATTTCTTTCTCATAGTCTAGTGACCCTTTTTATTGGCTGGTGAGGAAAGAGCCTCATTGCCTTAAACTTATGATCCATTGCCTCGATTTAGTATTCTATTTACTCAAAAACATATCTGCTGCCCAGAACCTCTGGCAATATGTTGGAAATACAGATGGGAAAAATATGACTCTTATCAGCTTAAGTGCTCGGTTTAAAAAATAGCCCAAAGCATTATCTGGCGGAAAATATCAGACAACATATGCAATGTGTTATATCCCAGGCTAAAAGGTGAAGAAAGCGGGAAGGTGGCCAGGAAGGAGCTGCTACATTTACCAAGGACACAGGTAAAATCCAAGCAGTCAGGACACCAAAGAGAAAGCAAAGACCTACCCCATGTGGGTAAATCTGTACTTCCCAATTCTTCCCCCCTTGACGCGGTTGTTGCATCTACATACTGGCTTTGATGAATTATAATAATGACTCTGAATGGTACCAGAGTGCTTGCAACATATATTTATAGAAGGCTAATTTATTCATCACATGCTCACCAGGGAAGAGAGCCTGACTGATGGTGTGTAAATCTGTCCGTGTGAACCAGCAGATTTCTTTTTTCCTCCTAATGGAAAACAAACATGCACTTTCATAGCTGATGTATGAAGTCAGAAATTCCAGGTAGAGAAATACAACTTGGAGAGTCCAGCTCTTCATCAGCGTATCTTCTGTGGAATCTAAAACTTGGAAATGTGTGATTTTCTAGTCTGTTCGGTTGAACTCCTGGTGACCTCGGAGCGAAAGGCAGCGGGTCAGATCATCATAACATCCAGGTCTAAGGGAGCCGTGATCTACAGGGGCAGCAAGGAGGAAATGAAACCAAAGAATCAAAACTGCTGGAGGTTGTCAAGCCTCTGTTTAACATCAGCTCTGACAAGCAGGTCTCAAGTTCTTAAATGCCCGTGGTGGGAGGTGCAATGAAAACAGAACTTTGTGGCTTTTACCAGTGCCTCTTGGTCATCACGGGTGTTAGGGAAAAACTCACTGAGGTTTTCATTGGGGTTTTGTTTTTCCCCGGATTAAGATTTGGCAAAGAGCTAGGGAAGGACTTTTTCCAAGACCTTTCCAATCCTAGAAGACCTATATTTACCACTTTGTTTTTGTTGTTTTTGAATTGACTGGCCAACTATTCAAATCACATTAGGATTTAAGAAGCAAGCATCAGTCAAGAAAAAGAACGTTTTTGGCAAAAGTGAGAACCATTCCAGATTCAAGTCAAGTTCATAAACCAGATTAAAGGTCAAATGAGAAAGAAAGAAATTGGTTCCAAATAATGGGAGTTCTAAAAGTGACGGTATGGGGGAAAACAAAGGAGCTATGCAAACTAACCATTGTCCAGGGTTCGTAGCAAACCAACACTCCATTTAGAATATCGGGTGATATTAGCACTAGTTTGGAATGTTGAGCTGGAACTCTGTGTCCAGATCTGAAGGTTTTGCTATGGACATTTCTCTAACAGGTAAGGGTAAGACCTGTGACCAGAGGCCTTGTAAGCCTCCCCATTGAGACTGTAGTTAAATCTAAGACAGACAAGTCCTTCGGAAGAAAAGCACACTTGACATCAAGACCTCTCCACAGAGTAGGTGCACATAAATCGCTACATTGAGAGGTGGTGTTCAGTTTCCCTCCCCTGAATTGGGGCGGGTCATGTGCCTGCTTAACCAACAGAAAGCCGCGAACATGAACCTCCTGAGCCCTTTTTGGGACTAGCCTTTAAGAAGATTGGCAGCCTCAGATTCCTTCCTCCTGGATCGTGTATGTTTGAGAGAGACAGAGCTACCAAGGACATAGTCTAACTACCCAGCGGTAGAAAACACATAAACAGACAGCGCAGAAAGGCCCTGAGGTCACACGGAGAGGGCGAGTGGCCCAGACATCCCAGCATTCAGTTGCCCCCAAGTGATTTCAGCCCCGTTTTACTGCAACGGCCAGAAAGCCAAGTAAGATCAGCAAAAGAACTTCCAGGTTGAACCCAGCCTAACCACAGAACTGTAAGATATGAGAAAATATTTGTTGTTTTAAGCTTCTAAGTTAGGGTACTTTGTTACACAACAATGGATAACAGAACTACAAGGACATCTGAATGCTTATTTTTCATCCATTCATTGATTCATTCATTTATTTGTTCATTTGACAAATAACACCTGAGTCTCTGCAATATATCAGGCGCTCTGCTAGTTGCTGGGGAATTAGCAGGAACATGACATACCTGGTTTCTTCTCCCTTGGAGCCTCCAGCTCAGCATGAGAGAGCCAAGGCCTTCAAACAGGCAATTATAACCATGATGGGTGCCACAGAGGGTAGGGGCAGGATGCTGTGGAAGCAGTACAATACACCCAGCACCAAATACTGTAAAATTCACTATGCCTGGCATCCAATCAAAAATTACCAAGCATGTAAAGAACCAGAGAAAACAACCCTCAATGAGGAAAAAAATCCACAACAGAAACAGGTTCAGAAATGACACACATGGGCTGGGTGTGGTGGCTCAAACTTATAATCCCGGCACTTTTAGAGGCTTAGGTAGGCAGGAGGACCACTTGAGGGCAGGAGTTTGAGATCAGCCTAGGCAACATAGCGACATCTATTGTTACAAAAATTTTTTAAAAAATTTAGTGGTTCCCGGTGGCTCACACCTATAGTTCCAGCTACTCGGGAGGCTGAGGCAGGAGGATCGCTTGAGTTCAGGAGTTCAAGGTTGCAGTGAGCTATGATCTTGCCACTTTACTCACCTGGGTGACAGAGTGAGACTCTGTCTCTAAAAAGAAAAAAAAAGACACAGATGATGGGATTAAAAGGCAAGGACATTAAAACTGTTATAGTCCATGACAAGAAGAGACATGGAAGATATAAAGACCTAAACCAAGCTTCTAGAGATGAAAACTACAATGAGATGAAAAATACACTAGATACTATTAATAGCAGATCAGACAGTTCAGAAGAAAAGGTTAGTGCACTTGAAGACAGAATAATTGAAAATAACCCAAAATGAAGCACAAGAGAAAAAAAGACTATGAACAAAAAGTAGTGATCTGTGAGACAACATCAAATTCTCTAGGTAGGGGAGGAGGTGGACAAAATATTTGAAAAAATTATAAACAATTTTTCCCCAAGTTTGATGACAACTATAAATCCACAGCACCAAGAAACTCAAGAAACCTCAAGCCAAAGAAATATACAGATGTTCCTCAGTTTACAGTGGGGAAACATCCCAATAAACTCATCCTAAGTTGAAAATATTGTACGTTGAAAATACATTTAATATACCTAACCTACCAAACATCACAGCTTAGCCAACCCTACCTTAATCATGCTCGGAACACTTACATTAGCCTACAACTGGGCAAAATCCTCTAACACAAAGCCTATTTTAATGAATAAATATCTGAATATCTCATTTAATTTATTGAATACCATACTGAAAGTGAAAAACAGAATGATTGCACAGGCACTCAAAGCAGTTTCTTCTGAATGCATATCACTTTGAACCATTATAAAGTTGAAAAATCATAAGTCAAATCATCATAAATCAGGGACAGCATACACACACATATATATATATATATATATATATATATAATACCAACACATATCATAATCAGGTTGTTTAAAACAAGTTATAAAAAGAAAAATCTTAAAACCAGTCAAAGGAAAAAAATACAGAGAAAGAACTAAGAATAATAGTAAATTTCTTGTCAGAAGTAATGCAAACCAGAAGACAGTGGATTGACATCTTTAAGGTCCTGGGGAAGGAGGCTCTCAACCTAGAATTCTATAGCCAGCAAAAATACCATTCAAAAATGAAAATGAGAAACTAAGTCAGCTTTTCATCTCACATTTTCTGGCTTAATAATTGTTTTTTTTGTCCAGAATTGACAAGCTGATTCTAAAATGTGTATGGAAATACAAAGGACCTGGGATAGCCAAAACAATTTTGAGCAAGAAGAACAAAATTGGAGGTCACATACTAAATTATTTCAAGATTTATCATGAAGTTACAATAATTACAACAGTGTGGTATTGATGTAAGATAGAAATATAGATCAATGTAACAGGATAGAGTTTAATTAAAAAATACATTATTGCTAAAAAAATGATAACAGTTTTCTGAGACTTCAGGGAGTCATACTCTTTTTGCTGACAAAGTGTTTTGCCTTGATGTTGATGGCTATGGACTAATCAGGGTGGTGGTTGCTGAAGGTCAGGGTAGCTGTGGCAATTCCTTAAAATGTGGCAATTCCTTAAAATAAGAAAACAATGAAGTTTGCTGCATCTATTGACTCTTTCTTTCACAAAAGATTTCTCTGTAGCATGTGATGCTGTTCAACAGCGTTTTACCCACAGTAGAACTTCTTTCAAAATTGGAGTCAATCCTTTCAAACACTGCTGCTTTATCAACCAAGTTTATATAATATTCTAAATTCTTTGTTGTCATTTCAATGATGTTCACAGCATCTTCACCAGGATTTCAAGAAACCACTTTTTTTTTGCTCATCCATAAGAAGCAATTCCTCATCCATTCAAGTTCTGTCATGAGATTGCAGCAATTCAGTGACATTTTCAGTCTTCACTTCTAATCCCAGTTCTCTTGCTATTTCTACCACATCTCCGGTTACTTCCTCCACTGAAGTCTTGAACCCCTCCAAGTCATCCATGAGGGTTGGAATCAACGTCTTCCAAACCTCTGTTAATGTTGATATTTTGACCTCCTCTCATGAATGATGAATGTTTTGAATGACATCTGAGTGATTAATCCTTTCCAGGAGGTTTTTAATTGAGCGTTGTCCAGATTCATCAAAGGAATCACTCTCTATGGCAGCTACAGCCTCATGAAATGTGTTTCTTATATAATAAGTCCTGAAAGCCAAAATTACTCCTTGATCCATGGGCTACAGAATGGATATTGTGTTAGCAGGCATTAAAAACAATATTAACTTCCTGTACATCTCCATCGTAGCTCTTGGGTGACCAGTTGCATTGTCAATGAGCAGTAATATTTTAAAAGGAATCTTTTCTCTGAGAAGTAGGTCTCAACATTGGGCTTAAAATATTCAATAAACCATGCTATAAACAGATGTACTGTCATCCAGGCTTTGTTGTTCAGTTTGGAGAGAACAGGTAGAGTAGATTGAGCATAATTCTTAAGAATCCTAGGATTTTCAGAATGATAAATGAGCATTGGCTTCAACTTAAAGTCACCAGCTGCATTAGCTCCTAACAAGAGTCAGGTTGTCCTTTGAAGCTTTAAAGCCAGGCATTGACTTTTCCTATAGGGCTCCAAAAGTCCTAGGTGGCATCATCTTCCAATAGAAGGCTGTTTCATCTACATTGAAAATCAGTTGACAAGTGTAGCCACCTTTATCAATGATCTTAGCTAGATCTTCTGGGTAACTCTATAGTTTCTCTGTCAGCACTTGCTGTTTCTCCTTGCACTTTTATGTAACGGAGAGGACTTCTTTCCTTAAACCTCATGAACCAACCTCTGCTAGCTTCAGACTTTTCTTCGGCAGCTTCCTCACCTTTCTCAGCCTTCATAGAATTAAAGAGAGTTGGGATCTTGCTCTGAATTAGGTTTTGGCTTAAGGGAATGTTGTGGCTGGTTTGATCTTCTACACAGACCACGAAAACTTTCTCCATATCTGCAATAAAGCTGTTTCCCTTTCTTAGCATTCATGTGTTCACTGAAGTAGCATTTTTAATTTCTTTCAAGAACTTTTCCTTTGCATTCACAACTTGGCTAACTGTTTGCCCCAAGAGGCCTAGCTCTTGGCCTGTCTCAGCTTTCAACATGCCTTCCTCACTAAGCTTCATAATTTCTAACTTTTGATTTAAAGTGAGAGATGTGGGATGAATCCTTTCATGTGTACACTTACAGGCCATTGTAGGGTTATTAATTGGCCTAATTTCAATATTGTTGGGTCTCAGGGAATAGAGACGCTGGAGGAGAGAGAGAGAGAGAGAGACAGGGGAATAGCTAGTCAGTAGAACAGTCAGAACACACACCCCAGCATTTACCAATTAACTTCATCATCTTTTATGGGCATGGTTTGTGGCTCCCCAAAACAATTATAATAGAAACATCAAAGATCGCTGATCACGAATCACCATAACAGATATAATAATAATGAAAAAGCTTGAGATATTGTGAGAATTACTGAAATGTGACACAGAGACATGAAGTGAGCACATGCTGTTGGAAAACTGGCACCCCTAGACTTGCTCAATGTAGGGTTGCCACAAACTTTCAATTTTTAAAAAAACAGTATCTGTGAAGTACAATAGAGCAAAGCACAATAAAACGAGATATGCCTATATATTTTACCACAATAAAAAAAGGAAAAAGCTATTAGTATAAGATATTCCCTGCAATGCTGTGTGTAATAGAAAAAGAGCAGAAACAACCTAAGTACCTATGGATTTGGGGGTGGTACAAAAATATAGCAATTTTAAAAATGTAGCCATTAAAAATAATTAGATAGTTGTCTATGCACTGATAGGAAATGATCTCCAAAACTTATTTGTAAAATAAAAATAAGCAAGACCCAGAAGATCAGAGTGTGCTTCCAACTGTGTAAATAAAAAGAGGAGCGGGATGCTGGGATTGTATACAGATGCCTGGACGCACACGTAGTTGCATATGCATGGAGTATTTCTGGAAGGATATATAAAGAACAGAATCAACAGTTGCTTCTGGGAAGGGTAAGAGAGACACTTTTTATTATCTGAATTTTTACCATGAGCACACATAGGCATGGTTTTTGCCTTTAAAAAGGTTAATTAAAAAAACTGGTCACCTGTACACTAGAAGATTTCATCCTTCTGCAGCTTCTGGGGAATGTGACTCCCAGATTTAGCTCCTCCCTCTTCAATAATTTACCCAGATCTCCTCACTGCAAAGCCTCTCCCCAGATCTGCTTCCTCCTCTAGAGATCTTTTCCTCTTCCTCCTCTTCCTGATCAGCCTCCTGACATGTTGCTGCTGCCTGCTGGCTCTGTCCCCTGCCTGCCAAACACTCCGTCTTCCGCAGTCTGGTGTCTGCCCTCTCGCTCTCCCCAACTGCTGCCTTCTTGCCTAGCCCCGGAGATTTACCTGGTGCTGCTTTTCCTCACTGACTTCCGGGTAGCATTTGGTAACGCTGACCCCTCCCTGGCCCTGAATTCTGTCTCCTTCCTTCCTTGGACCATGGGCACCATGAGCCTGAGAGCTGCTTGGGTTTTGATCAGCACCACCATATCCTCCATACCACCCAACACATGGCACATGGCAGGGGCTCAATAAATATTTACTGAGTGAACCAAACCCTCCTCCCCCATCCCACTTGTTAAATTCCTCCCTTTTTTCTGCAGATCTCTTCTCTTCCCCGCTAACTGTGGATGTTTCTCAGTGCTCATGTTTTGCCTTTCTGTCCTTCTCCCTGTCAACATAGCCATACACCTTGCCCTACATGGCCTTACACCTTGTCCCCACACAGCCGTACACCTTGCCCCACACGGCCGTACACCTTGCCCCCATACAGCTGTACACCTTGCCCCCAGCCTTACACCTTGTCCCCATACAGCCGTACACCTTGTCCCCATATAGCGATTGACACTCAGTCCCAAATGTTGCTGCCTCTCCGACTCCCACCTCCAATGCTGTATAGAAACCATTCCCTGGACAGCTTACCGCCAATGCAGAGTCAAGAGCTTGTCCAAACTTGTCTGTTCCTCCAAACAGTCACCTCTTTGCTGTTTGGGAATTTGTGATTATTAATTCTCACCTATTCCTCTCAGCAGTTGATGAATTTTCCCAGTTCTTCCTAGAAACGTTGCTGCGCCTTCCTGCCCCCTCCCCACCGTTGCCTTCCTGGTACAAGCTTTAGCTCCTCTAACCGAGTGCCCCACAGCGGATCCCCACTCGGCCTCCTGTTTGTCTCCTGTCCCACCATTACATCCTTCACACAGCCAACAGATTCCTGTTTTAAAGACTCCTTATCAGCCACACATAAAACTTAAGCTACTCATTTAAATGGTTAACTCTATGTGTATTTCGCTTCAACTAAAAAATTCAATTACTGAACCATTGTAACATCTTACTAGTTCCCTCATTAATTAATGAGTAAAATAAAATCTTGAACATGTGTTCATTAAAAAAAAAAATAACCTACTTTACCCTCATGCAAGCTGTTTAAATACCAAAAATGGTTCCCCAGTAACCTCATGAAAACGTCCGTATTCCTCAGTGTGGCATTCGACATCCAGGATGTCCATTAGAACTTCGTGCAATGATAGGAATGCTCCGTAACTGCTCTGTCCAACAGGTGGCCACGAGACACATGTGGCCAATGAGTACTTGCATGTAACTGGTGCAACCAAGGAAGTGAATTTTTATTTAATTTTAATTATTTAGACTTAAATTTAAATAGCCACGTGTGGGTACTGGCTCCCATAATGAACAGCACAATCCTAGATAATCTGATGGACATTGGTCTTCCAACCTTTTCTCCCTCTCGTCTCCAGCATAAACCCTTTTTTCCAGCCAGGCTGGTCTTTTCTTTCTCTTTGGAATGGGTTATGTCACTGAAGACCTTTGTTCTTTGCTTACTCTTTCCCTCTTACGACCTTCCTGCTCTGTGCCACCTGTCAAAGCCTACTCATGACTCCTTGTCTAATCCTTACTCCACCTCCTCCCAGAAGCTTTACTGTAGTCACCAGTACTTTCCTGTGCTCCATCTCCAGAGGACTCCATCTGTAGTGCTCACTCTGGTTATCAGTGAAACTCTGCTCTTGAGGAAGTGTCTTCTGGGGTTGTCTAGATTCCCTCTCTAGACAGTGAGCTCTTGATCAAGAACACTTCGTACCATTCCCTTTGCTGCGCCTCCAGCTCATCCCATGCCTTATACATAATCAGACTGTGTTACGGGACAGCAGCAAAGGGAACAGATGACAGCAGTGAGACCATATGCTCACCTCTCCATTCACACTGACCACTGTCATATGCAAATGAGCATGAAATGTTAATATCAGAAAACTCCCTCGAGCTTCTATATCTAGGAGGAAAAGTGTTTAATGGTGTCACCCATGGTCTTCATATTTTTGTTCAATGGAATATTTCCCTTTCAGTCTAAACCCCAAAAGCTGTTTAACATGTCCCACTAATCATGGCATTGGGCGGTATGTAAAGGGAGCAAATGCAACTCAAGGGAATTTAGGTAGAGTCGTACGTACATCAAGTCAAGAGAGTGAGGAGCCATAACTGGCATAGAGAGAGAAACAGGTGGTGGCATTTTGGTGGAGTGTTTTGGATAAAAACACAGTTTCTTGTGCAATGGAATTGATAACTCTGTGCTTCAGTGAGAGCAAGTTCAAAAGCAGAGGCTGAAATTAAGCTGCTCAGTTCGACGAAGTAAAATCTGAGTGCCGGGTGGGAAAGCCTGAGAACAAATTAGTGCACACAGAGAGAATCTGGGAACTTGGACAATGCCTGAAAGATGTACCAGCCTTTGACCACGAAGTCTCTTCTCTTTTTGGCTATTTTTGCTGAAAATTTACTACTCCTTTAGTAAAAAGGAACTAGAAATGAGACTCTCACTAAACACTACTGCTAGTAATAGTAATAATGTTAATAAGGCGAAGGGGAAGGAAGAAGAGTTTGAAGAAGAAGGACGAGGAGGAGGAGGAGGAAAGGGGGAAGAAACATCAACACAGTAGTCATAGCAAATACCATAATTGACCATGATAAAATGTATATAGTTTTTTCTCCATGCTGTAGTTTCAGTTGTTCTCAACTAATTTGTTGGGCTGTCTTTACAAAACCGCCAGTGAAAGAACATTTCTACTTGCCGTTGCAGATATGTATCTGAACTGAGCAGGCCCTGCCTGACTTTGCAGTCAAAATTATAGTGCCCCGAGCAGATAAACGCAGCAAAGCAGTCAATTCCCCTATGAACTGTGTCTTAACAAAGCTAACTTCTCTCTGGATGCGTGTAACTCAGGCTTAGAAACAAGTGGCCCCAGAAAAGAATGGATCATTCCCGTAGTCAGCGACCTGTGTAACGGGCACAACAATACCCACCCTGTGCAATTATTATGAAGATTAGAAA
This sequence comes from Avahi laniger, assembly GCA_963575035.1. Classification (NCBI taxonomy): domain Eukaryota; kingdom Metazoa; phylum Chordata; class Mammalia; order Primates; family Indriidae; genus Avahi; species Avahi laniger. The sequence goes on from CAUYSK010054200.1 coordinate 65,429, forward strand.
ATGTACGTAACTGCTTGGCAAATTGCAAAAGCTTAACAAATGGTGGAAATGATAATGAAAGTGAAGAATCCAGGGGTTTGGCAAAGGAGTAGCAAGGGCCTTTGTGGCCTGTGACCCCGGAGATGTGGGCCAGCTTTCTTGGCTTGGAGGGGCTTTGTCAGACCTGCCTCTTGTTCTGGGTGCAGCTACCAAGCTGCAGGAAAGAGTGAGAGGGAGTCTGCCCCAATCCTCCCACCAGGGGCTGCATGTTGGTGCTACCATAGGTGGAGACGTGGAGTCTGGATCAAGCGTACGACGCAATTGCGATTACAGCCCACACAAGCCAGTGGAAAACCAAATTCAAGGAAATACAGAAGAAACACAGGTATCGTGGAAAACATCATAACCCCTCAGCGCTGGCTTCTGTTTTAGACACATAAACACACACAGACATGGTGATTATGCCAGAATGATCGTTCCCAGCCCCCCTTTCCCCTTCCATAAGGAAGAAACGCAGGCAGTGCATTTCTCTAGCTCGGTTATCGATTTCTGAAGGCGGCAGTATGGCAAAGGGAGGGCCTGATTAGACCCGAGGTGACCAGAAATGTGGCACAGGTATAAAACGCAGGCGTCTGGAAGGAGGAAAGCCACGCATCAGCTGAGCAGGTCACGTGGCCCCTGTGGCCTGGCCTGCTGCTTCTCCTCTCCTGGCACTCAGGACTTAAAACCGTGTGACCCGTGACCAGAAGCACACTTTGTACCTGCAGATGCTGCCGATAACAGAAACCAACTCTTGACACCGTTTCACGGTGCTGAACAATACAGAAGAGTTACCATGTTGGGGGACCAGGCCCTGGGCCAAGGACTCCCCTTAATCCCTTAATCAGTGTCATGTACCCAAGGCCTTCCCTGGGCTACAGAGAAGTTGATTTGCTGTTGGGGGTGTGTGGCGGGGGTAAGGGGTCTTGCCTCAGTTTCTCCGGCACAGCTATAATAGTTCCCTCTGTCCACCGTCTTTGGTTAAATCATGGCATCTTCTGTGCCTTCTCTGGAAACCTTTCTTGGCAACTCCAGTCTCCAACCCTTGCTCACCTACTCGTTTCTCCCTAGTAATTCAATATGGGACACGCTGTTTACCTCCCACGCTCAGCGCAGTCCTTAAACCATCCTCGCTGCTCCCAACCAGCCAGTGGGCACAGAGACGGTGGGGCCCGCTAATGTAGGTGCATCTGCCCCCGCCCGGGGTGTGGCCGCAGCGGCGTGGCCTGGAGCACTCGCAGTGGGCTAGGCTGAATTGACATGTGCTGTAAGTATCCAGTAGGCTGGATTTCTCAGGCTTAGCATGAAAAAAAAATCTTGTCAATAATTTAAATTTATTCCATGTTGGAATTAATACTTTGAATATATTATTACATAAAATATATTATTAAAATAATAACACATTTCTTTTTGCTTTTTTCATGTAGCTATGAAAAAGGTTGTAATTTCATTTTGGTTCACATTCATTTGCAACTGGGTAGCTCTGCCTTTGGCCTTGGCATCTCACCTAACCCCCGGCTCAGTCCCGGCGCCCAGCCCCTGCCAGGTGAGTGTCTGAAGACTTGATTCAGCTGTCACGGCCCAGCCCCTCCCTGAAAGCTCAAGGGCACACACTGTCCGGGCGACAGGCCCCTGGGGCCAAGGAGTTACGGGGCAGCCTCCAGGTCCCCTTGGCTTAGATCCCCCTGGAAGCCATTTTCTCAGCACCCAGAACCAAAGGGGAGCCAGGTGCAGGACAGCATCTGGTTAAAATCCAGAAAAATCCACATGAGGCTCTTACAAACTTTGCCTCCAAAGGAGTTTTGAATAATGAACAAGGGAAATAAAAACTCAATTTTCAAAAATAAAAAAAAAGAGAGAGAGAGACAAATTAAACGAAATTGAAAAAAATAACTTCTCAGGGTCGTCAAACAGCAGAAGAGAATTTGTGAGAACATATTATTCTAGTTTCAGGGGTTTACCAGATAGATTGATTTGGTGATAAGGGGCTCCAAAAGCTATTTTCTCAGCTTCAGCAGAAGTTAACCACCTCAGAGCGCCTCAGTATTTAGTCTGCAGCTGTCAGCAAACATGTCGGCGAAAAGCAAGATAAATGAATGAACACACTGGACCAGAGCCCCCAGCAATCTGTACCCTCCGTCCCCCGGGGCCCTGATTAACATGGAGGCCAGTTTACAGTCTCGCATTGTTATTCTGGGAGCAGGACGGCAGCCAAAGTTCAGTGACACGGAACCTGTTGTCAGCAGCCCCACAAACGGCCAGGAAAGTTTTAATTGGTTTTTTAGCCAAGCAGACAAAAGGGGAAAAGGGAGGTGCTCTTTTTTTTTTAATGTTCTGCTGTAAGCTACTTCTGGCCTCTAGGCCCCAACCCCCAAAACATACACTTTTGCAGTTTTTCACTCATTTTTGCTCTGGGTGGAAAGCAAAGCAAAATCGTTTATTTATGTTCCTCACCATGAGACCTAGCCAATGACACACTTGTAAACATTTGTCCTTGCAGTGAAAAAGAGAAACCTAATTTCTATTGTGACACTTGTACAACCCCACTGTGTTTGGATATTTTTGAAATAAGCAGTAAAAGCTCTGTCTTCAAAGACTGGGCTGTTCTTGCCATTTCTAGAAATAAAGGTACTCTTGGAAACATGTCTAGAAAATGCTCCCAAATTCCAGGTGGCGATTCTATTTTCTCTTTCCTCCCCCTGCCCAACCTCCCTGGGTAAATTACTAATTTCCCGTCAGATCCCAAACCACAGATATATAATATTGCTCTTCTAGTCACCAGGGAGAGGGAAATGCCTTTTATTAAAGGCTGATAAATCGGAGTGACAGGTTGGAAGACCTTGATGGAATTCGCAAGTCTGAGTGTGTCCCTGGCCCCCGTCATTCTGTGTGTCCATGATGGTCGTCGTTCTGACCTCCGTCTGACCTCAAGAATATATCAGAGCAAAATCCACTCTGCTCACTCCTTTATCAATCAACAAACTGGTATGGAGCAACGATTGTATGTGGGGCACCTAAGAGAAGACACAAAGAGCCAGCCAATTTCCTCAGGGGGACAGGCTGTGGATAGCATGTAGGCTGGGCCCACGGCTTGACCTTGACCACCAAGGGCTCCAGGCTCAGGATGGTCCAAGGAGTGATGGTCTCATGGTTTGTGAAACACGATGCTATTATATAAAACACATAAACACCCCCTCCTCCATCAGCCCGTGGGTGGGCTCTACTCTCTTGTTTAGAATCCGAATACACTTAGTGAGTCATAAATTTGAGAGACAGTAAAACACAGTGGTCGTGTACGGTTTTAGAGCCAGACAGACCTGGGGTCAAATGCCAGTTTCTGCATTACTGGCCAGGTGATCTTGAGTCATTTATTAACCTCTCTGAGCCCGACTGTTCTCACCTGTATGATGAAAATGCTAACACCTGTGACTGCTGCGCTGCAGCACTGCCAACCAACAGAAATATACTGAAAGCCACAAATGCAAATCATGTATATAATTGTAAATGTTCTAGTAACAACATTTTAAAAGGTAAAAAGAAAACAGGTGAAATTAAATTATGTTTTATTTAACCAAATAGAGCCAAAATGTAGCTGAATTTCAAGTCTTTGAAATCCAGCGTCTATTGTATACTTACAGCACAGCACTTTGCAAATTGCAAAGGCTTTTGTTTGAGCCTTACACACCCTCTCTGATAATGGAATATTATAAGGACCTTTTTAATCTGTTCCTGCCTTCTGGCTCTGACTTGCAGTCCTCTGGCTGTGAGTCAAATACCAACCAGATTTTTTTTAATCTGATTTGGGGCACCAGATCTGACAAAGGATGTTTGCATATGAATTTTCATGCAATGTCCTACAAAGTATAAACATGAAATCACATTGAATTATGCACATAACAAGCTTTACTGAAAAGAAGCATGACCTAAAATCTGGACTTTCCTTTAATAGCCAGTATGTAAGACCAGTGCCATGGGGCACTGAATTATCCTCTGCCCAGACTCATCAACACAGCATTGACTGGGTGTCAGGTAGCCTCATACCTGGGGATAGGTGAAGTTACTAAAAGGTGGTTCTCTTGAGCCCAAGTCAAAGTAACAATTGCCAGAAGATCAGGGGGACCCAGAACCTTGGGGAGGGGTCTTCAAGAGGCCATCAGAGCAACTACCCCTTCAGACCAGATTTCCAGGCCTGCCCTGCTTTGTTGTTGTGCCCTCCTCTTCCCTTCTCTATTTGTGGATTAAAGGGAAGAGACTAAGTCAGGAACAGGGCACTCAGATCAGTGAGGTATTCCTTTGACAAGGTCAAGAGCTTGAATAGAAAAGCCTGAGGAGCCCTGAGCAGAAGCACTGTCCAGTCCCCACCTCACCTTACCTCACTGGAGGGTGCCTAATGGCCTCAAGAGCTCAGCAGCAAGGTGCAGGCTAGACTCTGGATGATTCTGGATGATAACTCAGGGCTCCCAAGAGTTCCCTGCTTGGAGGCCAAATCACTTTTCTAGGTCATTTTGAGTTCTAAGCAAGGGCAATCCCCAAAGTACAACTACCGGGGCCTGGGTTGGGTGACTCGAGCTGCCTGGTATGTCTCCCCATGTGCTAGGGTGCCCTGCAGCTCTTAAACTACTGAGAAACTCAGGCCCTCTCACCCTTCCTGACTCTTCCCACGCATTGATTGTTCAACCCAAGCGTATTTATTGGGCATTGACCATGGATTGCTCAGGACTGGGTCCCCTCAGCTTCTTCTTCTTCTTCTTCTTCTTTTTTTTCTTGAGACAGGTTCTTACTCTGTCTTCCAGACTAGAGTGCAGTGGTTTCATCATAGCTCACTGCAACTTCAAAGTCCTGAGCTCTAGCAATCCTCCTGCCTCAGCCTTCCGAGTAGCTGGGACTACACGTGTGCGCCACCACACCCATTTAATTTTTCTATTTTTTGTAGAGATGGAGTCTCACTGTGTTGCTCAGGCTGGCCTCAAACTCCTGGCCTCAAGTGGTCCTCCCACCTTGGCCTCCCAAATTGCTAGGGTTACAAGCACAAATCACTGTGCCCAGCCATCCCCTCAGCTTCTGAGCTCATCTCTGCCTCCATGTCTTCTCAAGCCAAGTTACGTTACATAATGCCAACAAATGGATTTCCTAAAATACTTCTTTTGTTTTGCCACCCTGAAGCTCAAAATTTCCCTATGTTTTACTACAAGAGTTCTTTTAAATATCAGAATTCTTTTTTAAAACAACTTTCTGTAGAACCCCAATAGATGGTGGATTTAGACCTTGAATCACCAGACTTGTGCTAAATGTCCCTTGAAACTTCCCCTCGGGGGCTGACACTTCCTCTAGCTGCAGGGGCTTGGATCCTATCTGGGGGGCTAGGTGGGCAACAGACACCCTGACACTTCCATCAGCTTCTACAAAAGCAGCCCTGGACTACACTCTTGTGTCCTGAGGCTGCTGTAACAAGTGCCATATACTGAGTAGTTTACACAACAGAAATCTGTTCTCTCATAGTCCTGGAGGCTGGAAGCCTGAAATTGAGGTGTTGAGGGGGTGACACTCTCTCTGAAGGCTCTAGGAAAGTATCTGTCCCAGGCCGCTCTCCTCCTAGTTTCTTATAGTTCCTTGGCTTGTGGCAACAGAACTGTAGTCCTCACATGGTGTCCCCCTGTGTCCATGTCTTGTCTCTGTGTCCACATTTCCCCTTTTCATAAGGAGGCCGGTCATATTGGATTAGGGTCCCTACTAATAACCTCATCTTAAGTTGATTACCTCCATGAAGACCCTGTCTCCAAATTAGGTCACATTAAGAGGCACTAAAGGTTAGGAATCCAACATACCTTTTTGGGGGAGTATGATTCAATCCATAACATCTGCCCAGAAGCATCTTGTTGTACCCCCAACCCCAGCTAGCTCCCACTATAAAGGCACCTTTTAGCTTCTTAAAGCTACAGCTTGAATCTCAAACATCTCCATTCAGAAGAGGGTCTTATCTTCACATTTCCATAGTTAAGGTTCCCAGTTGGGTGTTTTTCCCAAAACAAAGAAACCATTTACTCTAAATGAGTTTTGACAACACCGCTTCCTACAAGATGGTCAGTTTTGGCTTTTTAAAGGCAAGTTGGGCTTTCTTGGTTGCTTTTTTAGCTTCAGTCCAATAAGATTTCAAAAATCTTAAGGTCTGTGTTTCTGCTTAGGAACTTTGCAACATTAATATAAATTTATTTCATAAGTTCAAATGATTAAACATTTGTGAAAATAATGAAGTCAGTCAAGGAGAATAATGAGACTGTCTTGATGAACATAAAAACCTGAAATCTGGGTTTATGGAAGAAAATGGCAATCTTATATCAGCCTCAGCATGAAATTTCTTTCTGTATTTGATTTAAGTTGTACAAAATGGAAAAAATCTTGATTCACACCAGTAAAACTGATACCATTTGCAGCTAATAGCACATCTCGCAATCTCAGAATAGTCTTCCATTAAACAGATACTACCAGAGTTTTATTCAGAGAATGGATCTGGTAGCACAAGTTAACCCACTGGGGGTCGACGATGTGTTAAAATTTAGTGTAAACCAAATTTGTGTGTGCCCGTGTAATTGTATTACTGTTCAAAATATGTAATTTGGAAAATTAAATTTAAATTATTTACAGGACTCCTGAAGTGCCTCTGCGGTGCCCTGGGCTTCTTTGGAAGAACATAATTAGAAAATCCCTGACCTACTCAGCCAGGTCCAAGTTCCTCTGCATTTTACTCTTTCCTTCCACCTCCCTTTTGCTCCTTCAACCTGCACTGTGCATGTCCAGCTCAGTATGAAGTCTTTTTCAGGTGTTTTGTTTATGCTACTCCCTGGTCTGGTTTCCCAATTTTTTTCTTGACTTTGGAGTCTTGCCCATTTTTCAGGCCCGAGTCATCCATCCACCCACTCACCCCTCTATCCACCACTGCTTGCGGGGTGTCCGACATCTGCTGGAAATTGTGATGTACAGAGTGGGGCTTTAAGGACAATTAGGCCACAGTTCTGTCCTGTGGAGGCACAGGGGAGACACAGGCATGAAAAGGAGGTTAGTATACACTGAGGTTGCAGGCATTATGGAGGGAGGGGACAGACATCTGCAGGATCGCAGAGGAGAGGCACCTCAGTCAGAGGCTTTTCTGCAGTCTCTGAACATCAGGTTGCTGCCAGTTTTCACTTCCCTGTTCATGAATATGTTCACAGGTTTTAGCTCTATTTTCTCCACGGGTGCATAAGTGTTCAGGAAATGCTTGTTGGCTGATCAATAAGACCAACAAAAGGATAAGTGTAGGTGGGGTCAGAAGGAAGGGACATTGTAGGCAGAAAGGAGCCCTGGGGCTCCCAGAAGGCTGTGTAGTATAGCACAGAGGTCCTCTTGGCCCTCCCTACATGGCATCCTGAAGGGACCATCTGGTTGTGCACTTGGCCCTGGCCCCAATGATGGCTTTGTTCTGGCGGCTTTCCTCTCTTGCACTCCCTTGAACTTCCAAGTAAGATTTTGTACCTTCTGAGCAGATGTGACTGGTCAGCCCAAAGCCAGTGGTGTTTTGGTAGAGGATTAACATAAGTCCGGATTTGTAGCACTTGCCAATTGCTGTAGTATAAATATTTCCGCCATGGTTAATTTCAAGCTACCAAGGAGGCATCACTGAGCAGGGAGCCGGGAAGAGATGCACACGATCAGCCCCTGTGAGCTGCCCAAGCACAACACTGCTGGAGTTAACATTTCATGCAAGGGCTCTCATTCAAAGAAGTCTCCTGTAATCAAACAGGACATTCTGTCTTTGATTAATTTCTATTTCACTGTCAAAAAATAGAATATACAAGAGCTTGTTCATAGTACAAGACAGAAAGACAGCCTAATGCCTCCCTTCCTTCCAACTGTCTGTTTTGATGAGTAAATAATGACTGACTGGCTTACAGATGAGACAGATCAAAACCAAGAACAAGATGCTCTGCTTCACAGGACTCTGTGCAGGTCCTGGCTCTTGGGTGTCTCATTACATTCGCATTCCAGAAAAAAAGCCCATCTTAAGACCTTATACAATGTTTCTAAAAGTGACGTCTGCAGACCAGTCTGTGGGGCTCTGAAAATGAAGGTCTTAGTCCCATTGCAACCCCACTCTCAGATTGCAATCTGATAAATCTGTGCTAAGGGCTGTAATGAGCACAGAGGTTTAAGAACTAGTACTCTACAGAAAGATTCCGGGGAGAGACGCAAGAAAGTTCAGGCAATAACTTACGAAGGGCCAGTCTCAGTTCTGGGTGCTGGGGAAACAGTGACAAACAAACCAGGTGCAGAACTGAAAACTGAGTGGGGAGAAGGCATATGAAACCCTGGCTGGTCTTCCCTTTTTCACTCACCCCTTCCCTGCCACTCAGCTTTCTCCACCCCTCACCCCACCTGCACTTACTATGGGATCCTCCTGCCTGAGTAACAGCTGGATCTGCCTTTCCAAGGACCTGAGGGCTGGACATGGCTGTGTGTCCCATTGGAGCTAAGACCTCATCTTGGAGAGGGGGCAGAGGCTGCACTCAGCCCGTCAGCCCCTCCCTCATCTCACTGTGGGCACTGGGGAGAGCAAGAACCTCAGACTCCAAATTCTCGGAATTTTCAGAGACGCACGCCTTGGAAAGGACTGGGGCTTCATCAATGCACATCCATCCAGCAGGCAGGAGAGTTTTCCCGCAAGACCCTGCCACCCTAGTGCCTCAATGTCCCACCTTTCCGGAGGTCGGTGCAGCTCTTTTATTAGCCTCATCATTTTCCCTTCTCAAGGTCACCGGTTCCCACTCACTGGGAGTAGCTTCATGGGCTGACATGACTTCAAAGGGATAGGGGTCTCCTGGCTACACTTTACACCAAATTTATGAATGCTGCATGTCAGTGACAGTGTTGCTTTGACTGATGAGCCAGCCTCCAAGAACAATGAGGAAAAGTGACTTCCATGAGATATTTATTCAAACTCCTCTTTCAATTCCCAGCCATGACTACAGTGACTTTGAAATGCAGATGGCGGACATTATTGTTATGCATCCAGATAGTCTCCTTGGAAAGCCTGGTGGATTTGCTTTTCCTGCCATGGAGGAAGAAACAATCCTCTGAAGTACATGCATTTAAAGCCCATCTGTTGGAGTCCTCCTCTGACAGGCAGCACGGGTGGAGGCATTTTTAATTTGTCTCTGTCTTCACCACTGCATGGTCCCAAATTCATGAATGGGATTCCTCTCTTATCTCCTGTAATTAATCTCTCTCTCTCTTTGGGAGAAAAACCCAGCTAGCAACAATGCAGTTTATGTACCTGCAGGCAGCAGACACCACACCTATTTGGAGTGCATGCATGGAGTTCATTTTTCTATCATTAACTCTTCAGGTTTCTAAAACCAGACAGCTGGGTGAGCAAACAAATGAGCCTGTGGGCTGCAACTGGGCCACTTGGTGTGAGCCCAGGGAGGACACAGGGTCAGTAAGCAATGGATGGAGTGCATCGGAACTGAGGACTTGCTGCCTAATGCCTGCTCCAGGGAGCACTTTCCTCCTTGGAATGTGTCTGCAGCTGAGTGGAACAGGACAGGGAGCAGCCTTCATTCAGAGGCAGGCTACGAGGCTCCCTTCTGTGTGTAATGGCCTCTCTGTTTTTCCCTCCTGATTGGCAATTAGCGTGATGCCATACTGGTTTTTAGGAGGTGCCATTTTCCCTAAGTGGGCTCCATCTGTGAACTTTGCTGCGTTCTGGCATCCTCTGCGGGGGGCGGGAATCGCACCGAGCTTGGCCATTAACTTTCTCGTTGGCAATTTCTGCTCTCTCCTATTCTGCAGGAGAGTTACATCTGTGATGGGAAGCACAGGCACACGGTCCTACTCCAAAACACAGTCCTCCGTGGCTGGGGCACATTTGCTGCCCTAGTTCTCGGGTGCTGGTCTCCTTCTACGTGGTGCTCTGAGTGGAATCTCTCCACTTGTGGAAACTGTTAAAAGCAGAACAGATGGGGCAGAGGAAGAAGGGAGTGGTGGAAGAGAGAGATTTTCAAAATGTGGAGGTTCATTACTTGAGGCCAAAACATGCAAATTACCTTTTGGAAGAGAGTTAAAACAGAGTCTTTAGAGAAAGCATTCACCTCCTTAAAACTCCTCTGGGCCTGACATGCCCGACATCCTGGGTACCTGTTGTTCTATACCATTGGCCATGCCTTCTCAGTCTTTATCTGAAGTCTCTGTTACTGCTGCCCGGGTAGGACAGCCTCAGCCGGCCTGCAGTGGTCTCGAAGTGTTCCTCCACAATTCATGCCTAATCCCCTCTGGTCGTAAGAAGTGGGGCCTTTGGGGAAGTGATTAAGTCATGAGGACTCCACCCGCATAAGGAGGTTAATGCCCTTATAAAAGAGGTTGAAGGGAGCACCCTTGCTCCTTCCACCACGTGAGAAGAAGTTGCCGTCCTTGGAGCAGAGAGGGCCAGTCCTCATCAGACACCAAATCTGCTGGTGCCTTGAGCTTAGACTTTTCAGCCTCCAGAACTGTGAGCAATAAATGTCTGCTGAATAATTTATGAATTATTCAGTCCAAGGTATTTTGTTATAGCAACCTGAATGGACTGGGACTCTGCCTCAAACTGAGTGTACAAAATCTGTTGTGTGTTAAAATCAGAGCACCTTCTCTTGGTGGCCCAAAAGCCCTATTGGCACATACAAGCTCTGGATGGATCAATTGACTTCCAGACATTTATTTTACCCCCAAGCCCCTTTGAGATGATTGGTCCGAGACAGTCATGCTAATTCATTCCCCCGCTAGTGACTGGTTCAAGAAGAAGTTTGTGGCCTAACCAGTGGCAACAAAGCTTGAGGGGAAGAGAAAGCCTTAGAAAGAAGCAGTCTCTTCCCTCCATTTGTCAGAAGCAGCCAAGTCCCCACCCTGGTGAGCTAAGATATCCCCCTTAAACCCACATTTTCATTCACGCTTTCTCTCCTGAGCTCCAGCCCCCTGTACCCGGTGCCCATAGGAATCTCAATGCAGTGGCTGGGAGAGAACTATGGTTCCCTCACCTCTCTGAAACTGCTGATTTATTGGGTTGTTTCATGCTGGGTAGGATTCAATTTTTACAACCAAATTTGACTCCCGCCTTCTGAGCCCTGAGCCCCAAAGCAATTAGGGGCTCCTTCTGTCTGCCGTCTCTGTTGGCTAAAGTTATCACTATTCCTGTAGCCCAGGCTGCCAACCTCGGGCTGCCCTTCCCTCTGCCTTCCTCCTTTCCTGTACTCTGCCACATCCAGCCAGTGCCCTTCCTCATAATTCGGTCATGGACCTGTCCCTGCCTGGAGGATCTGCCTCCTTATGTATAAGGAGGGTAATTATAACAACTCCAGATTTGAGCTACCTTGTTCATTCTCTTCCCTCTGAATTGATCTACCATGTGGATACCACACAGTTTCTAAAGGCACTGTTCTAACTCCCTCTGCCCTCTGTTCAGAAACATGAAAAGGCAATCTATTGCCTTTAGAATAATTACAAAACTTTGGCCCAATGTTCATGGTGCTACACATTCTTGCGCTGAGTTAAATTTCCAGCTTTATTATTTGCTATACTCCTGTTTCTTGATGCATCCTTTACAGAGCCTAAACTTGGTTATAGCAATCTCCCAAAATTTGTTTCTACCCGAAACCTTAGAATGTGACCTTATTTAAAAATAGGGTCTTTGAAAATGTAATTAGTTAAATTAAGATGAGGACATACTGGCTTATCATGGGCCCTATTCCATGACTGGTGTCCTTATGGGAAAGCCATGTGGACACACAGATATGCACAGAGGAAAATGGCTGCATTAAAATGGAGGCAGAAATCAAGGTTATGCTACCACAAGCAAGGGAACACCAAGGATTGTTGGAAACTATCAGAAGCTAGAATAGGCAAGGAAGAATCCTCCCCCACAGACTTCAGAGAGATCATGGTCTTGTCAACACCTGGAGTTTGGACTTCTAGCTTTCAGAACTATGAGGCTAGCGTTCTAGGCTAAATTTCTGTTGTTTTAAGCCAGTTTGTGGTACTTTGTCATGGCAGCCCTGGGAGACCAACACAGACTTTCCACAAACTACTCTGAGCTTTCCGACCTCCACACTTTGATCCAAGTCTCTGGATGATATTTAGAAGTATATTATTTAGTTTCCAAATATTTGGGGATTTTTCCAAATATCTTTCTGTAATTGACTACTAATTTAATTCTACTGTGGTCAGAGAAACACTTTGTGTGACTTGAATTCTTCTGTATTTATTGAGACTTGTTTTGTAACACAGAACATAATATATCTTGGTAAATGTTCCATGCATATTTGAAAATAAATTGTATTTTCCTGTTTTGCCAACTAGGTCAAGTTGGGTGATATTATTATTTAAATCTTTTATATGTTTACTGATTTTCTGGGTTTTTTTTTCCCCTTCTAGAAATTATTGAGAGACAATTGATAAAATTTATGACTATACCTGTGTGTATTTCTATTAACAGTTCTTTGGAGTTGGGGGAGTGTGGAGGTCAAGAGGCGAGTGCTGCCCTGGCTAGGAGCTGAGAACAAAGCATTATAGTTGACCGTGGCCGTGAAGGGCAGCAGCTTGAGAAAACATGGGAATGCAAGGGGCTCCTCACCATGTCAAGGATGGAGGGAATGTCTCTTCTAGAAGGAAAGACCTCAGGGCTAGATGCTCTAATACAGTGGTTCTCAGACTAGGGTGTACATCAGAATCACTGGAGGGCTTATTAAAACAGACGGCTGGGCTCCGCCCTCGAGCTTCTGCTTCAGTAAGTCTGATTTGCATTTCTAATAAGTTCCCAGGGGATGCTCTTGATGCTGCTCTGGGAACCCCCCTTTGAGAAGCACTGCTCTTCTGCAGCAAGCTCGGCCTCCACGTTGGGTCCTACACATGCTCTTATGCCTTGAGCCCTCCTCTACCCCGACGGACACCTCGCCCTGGTTGGCACTTCATCAACATTCCTGATCCTCCACATCCAGGTTAGTTGCCTCCTCTAGGTGGTCCGAAAGCCCCCATAGGTCTCCTTGTCACATTATGCAGTGATTGCCTATTACTGCCATCTGTCCTCTCCCCCTGGACTCTCCAATCCCTAGAACAAAGGCTGCGTCTGGCTCGTTCACCACTGCACTCCCAGCGTGGAGCACACGCTCAGATACTCGCTGCACAAATGATGTGCAAGTCCCCAAACCTTGAGTGGTCATACACAGCCTCACCTGAGCTTTCTATAAATTCTGTGAACTGACTATGAATTACAATGTCGACATTAAAGATAGCTGGGAATGGGACCAGAGTCTCCTGAGACTCTTCCTCCCTTCTTGGGTCTTAGACTTGAGCAGAAATATACAGAACAGAAGTGAAAGTTTGCCATATTTTCAAATATGCCTTTTGTCTTTGCAATTTCTTTCCCGAACACACACGTCACAAGGCACTGGGTGCTGTGACTCCCTCTCAGAGGGGCTATTTCTGTCATTTCTCAGCCCTTCAGGGCAGTGTCTGCTTTGTGTCCGTGGCAGCTGCCAGGTCTGAAGATGAATGCTGCGGCCTCTGCCTTGATGGAGAGCTGCCCCCAACAAATTGGCAAACGATCTATGGAGATCTTCTTCAGAAAATGTGGCAAATGGTGACAGATAAGGAAGGTGAACTGTGCTTCTTTTGCCAGATACGCCAGCTCTGAAGAAACTTTCTGTAGTGGATGAAAAATCGCTTTCCATGTACGATCCAACGGGGGAAAAACCCACACAGTTCAAGCAGTGAAATTAATGACACTGAATTTGGATAACTGTGCACTTCTCAGAGATGCTTTCACTCAATTTCTGTAATGACCCGGTGAGACAGGCAGGCGAGGTAGTATCATCCCCATCTTCCTTGTGCGCAAACTGAGGCTGGAAGAGGTTAAATGTCAACCCCGAGGTCACATGGTGCACTGGGATCAGAGCTAGGGCACCACTGTCATTTATTTTACAACAAAGTAGGAAAGGAAAGCTGACTGAGAAGACATGCTTGTGTACACATGCTTTATTCTGGAGGCTGATTCATGAGAGAAAAACAGCATGGGAGAGCAATTGGTTAGAGTTGAGAATTAAAAAGAAATGTGCTTTTTGGCATTTCAGGTACTCCAGCTGCCACACTACCTAGCAAGCCCGAGGTGCGGGGCAGGCGGGTGTCTCCGCGCTTTTGATGTAGGAACATCCTGGCTTTGTTCCTAATGTACAGGGGCCTCGCTGAAGCAGTCCATCCACTCCCGGACTGAAATACCGCATGAATTGCTTTAGGGAACAAAGCTGGGGACCATGTACCAATCCTCAGGCCAATTAAGCCTAAAACAAATTCTTAGGCTGCCAGAAGCACCGATTACACTTGAAGTGCTGCGGGCTCCAACCCGCAGTGCAAAGCCTCCTGGACGTGCCCCAGTAATTGGGCTGCTGCACCCGCTGCCCGTCAAAGGCTTCCCTAATGACCAGTGGTGCCGGCTGCTTGTTTAGGAGCATTTAAAAAGTGAAAGTGCTAGAAAATGCAAGTCAGTGAGCTCACAAGCCTACTCCACCCCTCGTCCTCAAAGCCATTTGCTGGACACACATTCTAGATTTTTCTATCAAATCTGGGGTCATAAATAGGAGAGCAGGGATGAAAGGTCAGAGAAACCAGAGTTATTAAAGCAAGGGCTGAGAAGTCTTCCAGTGGGAATCACAGCCTCAAATCAGGTGGAGGAAAAAATCATGGATTTTTCATCAAGAAAACACAAGCTCAGCATCGAAGAGGAAACAATTATTCATGAAGTCCACATGCTGTAAATGCATGACCCTTAGTCCCATTGGGGAGAGATTCCAAGTGGCTAATAGCTTCAAGGTGATTAATTTGGGCAAGATTAACTTTGTGTTATAAATGGATCAAATCCATACAGTTTAGAGGTTAAGAAATTATTCATTCCCTCCATGTCTTTTCATAAGCAGCAGAAACAAGAAAATGAGACTTAAGAAGAAAATAACTTCCCCTATGGGGTTCCATGGATGTTTCCTGAGTGCCCAGGACAGGATGGTGAGGGACATGTCTACCCCTGGAAGACACAAGCTCCTGAGAGTCTGCCTCTTGGGTGGGAGACACACGGTGACCAAGGGTCTAGATTAAGAGGGATCCTGGCAGTTGTCACTGCTCCACTGAGGGGTGCACATCCAAATGCACAGGCTGCCCCTCCCTTTGTGCCTACAAAACTGAGGCTGTCACCAGGCAGGAGTGTTGTTAAGAAGCCTCCCAGGTGATCCTGCTGGATGCTGACCTAGCATTTTCCATTGTACAGATGAGAAACTGAGGCCCAGACTGGGGAAGGGCCAGGCCTGAAGTGAACTACTGCAGCCCTGGTGGGGTGCAGACTTCATAGATCCCAGCAGCCCCACCAGTGCTTTTTCTCCTACGCCTTCTGGCCACTCAGCCGACACCAGGCAGGTGACGACTCCTGCAGAGGTGGGCCCTGCTGATAGACACATCTGGGAACGTTTCTTGGCAAAGGCAGGGCCTGAGCTGGGCCGTGACATGTGGGCAGTGCTAATAACAACGTTGTCATTACCAACAGCACCTGCCTGTCCAGCCGCCAGCCTCCGTCTGCGTCACCCACCACAGCCCTGCCAACGCCTCTGCTGACGGGCAGCTCTATCCCTCCCTCCTGCTCTGATTACAGAGGAATAATCTTCTCAACACAAAAACACCTTCTGGAAATCAAGAACAAAAACAACAATCACTCAACTGGAAAATAGACAAAATTTATGATCACAGAAAAAAGAAATACAAATGACCATACACTCATGCATAAGAGAAAGACTGAAATCATTCTGGGAGAGCACTTCTTACCTGATAGGCCAGCAAGAATCCCAAACCCCGCAAACAGTTGGGGAACCCGTGGCAAAATGGGGATAGGAGGGCATTTCTGATGGGAGTGCAAAATGGCACCGTGCATGCACGGGCGATCTGGCGACAGCTATAAAAATTACCAGTTTGTTTAACTTACAATTCAGCCATCCCACTTCTGGGTCTACATGTACTGATACCCCCGCACAAATACAAAATCACACAAATACAGTCAATGCAAGAGGTCCGTGGCAAGTCAAGGGTGGTCAGTGAAGCATTGTTTGCAGTCATGAAAGACTGGAAACGCCTAAAGAATACAGCAATAGAGAATGATTAAATCACAGCACATTTGCACAGTGAATCTACCATATTGCTAACAAAAAATCAAGAATCTGTACTGGCACGGAGAGATCTCCAGGATATATTTTAAAACAAAAAACAGGAAAACAAACTGCACAATGTGTGAAACAGTGCATAAAGTATGTTATATTTTGCATTAAAAAGGAGGAAAATAATGCATATTTGTATTTGCTTATGGTTGCATGAGGAACTGCTGTGAGAATTCTCAATAAATTACGAAAAGTGAGTGTGGATGTTGCAGATGAGGTGCTGGGAGACAGCAGGGCGTTAGCAGAAGTCGTCTGTGTGCACCTCCTTCCGTCCTTTTGACTTCTGAACCATGTCAATATGGTACCGTCTCCAAAAAATTAAAGTATTTTATCAAGTTCTTTTTCATGTTCAGTCCAAACATACACCTGTGCCCCATGACTTCCAGCTCTGCCCAGCTCTGGTGCTGAGTGCTACACATAGTGGCCCTTGGGAACCTGGGGTTGCTCTTCAGGTCCCTCTTGAAAGTCCTCCCTTGCCCTCCTCTGCTCAAGCAAAGAGGGCCCCTTCCCACCTGCTGTGTGCACTCAGGACATCGCCCATATTCACATAGACCTGTCTTCATAATTCTAAGGCTGCCTCTTGACTTGGATCCCGCAATGGTGATTAAGGAGCTACCCCAAGCGCTAACGTGTTTGGGCACCTGTGTATGGGCACCAACTACAAGCACTCATGGTATCACCTCATCTTTGCTGCAGTCCTATGCAGTAAGTTATGGATAGCCCTATTTTACAGAACGGAAACTGAGGCCTGGAGAGTTTGATCACCTGTCCCAGGACACAGCCATCTCAGCCATCTCTGCTGTCTCAGTGACCTATGGCCTTCCTCCACCGAAATGGATAACAGTAGAAAATAAAGCAGCCAGCACCTGCCCAGAGTCGCCCTTTGCCAGGCTGTAGCTAAACACGCCTATGTTATTTCATGCCATCTTTAGAACAAACTTGAGAGGTAGGCATGGTCCCCCATGTATACAAGTGGAACGAGGCCCAGAGAGGTTAAGAAACGTGCTGTGGTCACTGGCTGGAGAGAGTGGAACTGGAATTTGAACTCAGGTCTGACCCAAATCTGCCTAGGATTTTAGTCTGGCCCAGGGCCGCCCATCCCGCAGCGTTCCTGCTTTCTTTCCATGCTCCAGCTCACGATAAAGATGATCGGATTACGGGCCTTTCTCCAAGTGGCATCCTTCCCCCCAAACTGTGAATTCTCGGCCCACCGGCGGGCAAGCCAAGGTCTTTACCTCTTCTTGCTACCTCTCGATCAGCACGCTTTCTACTGATCATCACTCTTTTTACTGCCTGGTTGACACACACCGCCAATGCCGAGACGGGGAGAGAGGAAGACCTTGGTCAGCTACTTGCCGAGACTTGCATGGGAGGGAGGACCAGGTTTTAGGGGCTACCACTTCCTCTGTGTCACAGCAACAGGAAGTGGCCCCTGCCAAGGTGGACCCCAGGACAGAACTGGGGACCTCAGACACGTCAGCTGGCCTGTTGTGCCCTCAGCTCTCGACTGCGGCATGACTTGTCGCCGTGTTGTTGCTTGTGACGCTAGAGTGCGTACACACAGCGCCTGGGCAGGGGCAGCCCTGCGCAGGCAGGATGACTTCTTCCACCTTTTTCCATTTAGCATCAATGATTTAAACTGCACAGGACACATTGGGGCTCCTAGGCCTGAAAGCCGGATGGGAGGTGAGGCGAGTCTTCCCCACGATCTGGACTGTCCAAGCCAGAGCCAAGCTGCAGTCTCCGGCCCACGAGAGCAGAAGGAACCTGGGGACACAGGGTCAGCTTTAAGAAACCAAATTCGAGAAAAGGCCGGAGTCAAGTGAAAACTGCACTTGTTAGGAGAATTCATGAGGAAAGAAAAAAAAAAGTCTTCACAGGAATAAACATATTTTTTTTTATTAAAACTCAAAATTTGCCAAGTGTGCGGAGCTCACTGTCTGATTATCGTCCATGGGGAATTTGAAAAGCAGGAGGAAAAGAATGCACCTAGGAAAAGTGTTGGATCAGGGAAACGCGGGGGAGAAGCGGCGGTGCGGCCGGGAGCCGGTCATTACCCAGGCGGGAGGTGGAAGGTGTCCGGGCTCAGAATCTCATTTGGGAAGCTCGGGGGAGTCTCAGAGGAGTGGTGCGCGGTGCCTCCATCTGCACGCGCCTCCTCCCCGCTTTCCTGCAGCCCGGGGACGCGATGAGCCCAGCGGCCCAGCTGTGCAAGGGCTTCTTTCCCCGAAGGGCAGCACGCGGGAGGCGCGCATCACCGAGGTCTGCAGGGAAGTCGCTCGCTCTCCCCAAATCGGGGGAGCTCGTTGTCCCCAAGAGCCTCAGCTGGGATCAGACTTCATCTTCGCCACACACTGAGCAACCCCGAGGGGGCCCTTCAGCTCTGTAAGTCTGTTGTCTCAGCTGTTATGGTTCCTCACAAGGGATCTCCCCTGGGCAGATGAGAAGAGAGAATGTGAAAGCCCTTGGCCCAACATCTGTGCGTTCCAGGAACTCGGTGTCCACCAATTCATTCATTCATTCACTCCTTATCAATAACTTAACCACACTTATTTTCCCCATAGAACCCTGCACTGTGTCCTACACATAGAGTTGCCAAATAAAAAAGCTGAATAGCAAAATCAGCTGAACAGAAATAAACCAAATGTCACACACAACCCTTCCTCCCAAAACACAACCAAAAGTCTCAGGCAATAGGGGCAGTTGCTTCAAACTTCGCATATCTGCCCAATTCCCTTCTGACTTCGACCTGTCTTTTTTGTGTCTCTGAAATAAATATGTTGGTGTGTGTAATAAGAATGCTAAGTGCTCCTGTTTGTAGAGTGCTGCCCGAGCTATGAGGGCCCAAACCCTGTAGGTTGCCCTCCTGCTACTGATGGGGAAACAACCAGGAAAATGTGAGGATTTGCTTCTCCACCCACTGCCAGGAAGTTGGCGGCCCAAATTCACAGCCTGTCCCACAGGGGGCCCGGGAACACGCAGGTCTCCTGAGCTGAGTCATCTTATCAGGACAAGACTGAAAGTGGGGGTGCATCCCTTTCTGTCTCCCAGCAGTGCCTGCCGAACACATCCTTAACAATAGCACCAAACAGCTGGTTTTCCAACAGATAGACGGTGAAATTGATCACATTACGAAAGGATCAGAGCCCTGTAAAAGCAGCATCTTCAAATCTTTGTTTGCAGATCATTAAATACTTAATCTGGGGTGAACTGGAGATGTTCTAAACAACTGCTGATTAAGCAACGATCAGACATTTTGAAGAAAATAAATCTGACACCATAGTGACAAAAACTCCTCACACAGAGATGTAGACAGTGGAAATTGTGTTCTGTTGTTTGTTTGCTTTTAATGTTTGATTTCCTAGATGGCAAACAGCCTGTGTGGGTGTCTGCAGAGCTCTGGCGTCTCCCTGAAGCACCAACCCCACCCCAGCTAGCCTTCCTGCAGCTCGAACCCCAGGGAGGCCAGGCCTGTGCCCCAAGCCTGTCCAGGCCTAGGGAATCGGCTTCTTTTGCTACTGCAGGTCCAATTTCTTAAAGCTGGTTTCCAAAAGGGCCTTTGAAAGCCCTTAAGTGGATATACACTCAGAGCCGCTTCGGACTAAGGGTTTGTAAATCCGTTTTCCCAGAAAGAGGCACAGACTGAGGAGTGTTTCCAAAATTGGTGCAGTTTGGGACGGCGCCATGTTTAGTCTGACAGGCCTCACTTCTCATGAGGTGGTTTCCAAAAGTGGGGAAGATTCTGGCTGCCTCCAGAAAGGCCTCCTGTGGGCTTTCTCTCCCTCCCACCCTCCACCCTGGGCTCCACGTTCTACCACAGTAAACAGGATCCTTAGAAAGAACTGGAAAGCCTTCACTCCGCACCCCTGAGCTGGCCCCCAGCCCTCAGAGCCTCTCCCCACAGTGTGAAGGGAGGCCGCTCAGATGGGACCCAGGGACCCAGGGAACCAGGAGGCGGCAAGCATCAGTCTGAAGAGGAACAAACGCTCAGCCCCCCAGCGGAAGGCTGGAGCCCATAGACCTGCCAGACCCCCAGGCCTCCCACTGCCCAGGCAACTCCCCCGCGCTAAAGAGGAATTGGTCCAGAACTGGAGTCTCCTGCATTCAGTCAACAAGCATTTTTAGAGCACCCACTAGCATGCCAGGGACCTTTCCAGGCACTGGGCATATGGGAGACACAGAGACCCCATCCTGAAGGAAAAAGACAGTGAATACACAAACTTGGAAAATAAATGAAGATCACCCGAAGGAGAACAAGCAGAGGTGGAGTCAGCCACCGTCACTTGTGTTTGGCAGAGACTCAAGGGCAGGCAGAGCAGTGGGGAAGCTTTAGGGTAGAAGGAAGGGAAGCATCGGGCATGCTCTGACTGGAGGCTGTTGGCCCGGAGGAGCAGGAGGCATCACATATGATTGGTTAGGGGTGCACCTGGGGCTTTCTCTGGCGGGTCCTGAGTCGGAAGTTGGCACTCCTAGACCACGTCCTGCCAACCTGGGCGGGTTGCTGCAGAGGTTGTGGGTCAGAGTTCTACTGTCACGTAGGGTCTGGCCATTGTCCATTTGTATATCCAGTCTCTCATGAATCAGGATCTAATGATGAGACTGTGATGAGATACAACTACACACAGTTTACAATAGCTAAACAAAAAACAAAACAAAAACAGCTGACAACGTCACGTACCAACAAGGATGCAGGCAACCACAACTCTCATCTATTGCTGGTGGAAATGTAAAATGATACAGCCAGTTAGCCAGAACCCAACAATCCCATTCCTAGGTATACACCAAAGAGAAATGAAACCCTATGTGTACACGCAACCTTGGTCACAAGTGGTTATGGGAGCTTTATTCGTATTCACCAAATCTAGAAACAACCCAAGCATCCTCAACAGAGGATGAATAAGCCAACTGCGATATACCCACACTGTATGGAGTACTATGCAGCAGTGAAAAGGAATGAGCAACTGACACCCAACAACGTGGATAAATCCCAAATGCATTATTCTAAGTGAAAGAAGTTAGACTCAGAAGACCACACGCTATACGATTCCATTTATAGGGCATTCTGGAAAAAGGCAAAGGTACGAGGATGGAAAAAAGATCAGTGGTTGTTAAGGACGGGGCGGGGAGGGGTTGACTCCAAAGGGGCACAAGTACACTTTTGGGGTAACGGAAATGTTCTCTATCTCGACTGTTGTGGTGGGTACAGGGTTGTATAGTTTTGTCAACACTCAGAGAGTTGTACATTAAAAATAGTAAATTTTACTATATGTAGATTATACCAAAAAATGAAAATATATAATTATTGGAAGTTATAACTGCTATGAGGAAAAATCAGGATAAGGGGAGAGAAAGAGAGAGATGCAGGGGGTACATTTCAGATGGGCCAGGATGGGCGGAGCTGGGAGGTGACATTTGAGCAGAGACTGAGCGGGGGGATAGGGGGCGGGGATGCCCTTCTCCAGGCAGACTGTTCCAGATCGAGGGACACAGGGGAGGCAGGAAGGGGAGTGTGAGAGGCCAGAGGGCGGTGATGGCCCGTGTCCAGGTGACTGGTGATATTGGCTCCACTCCACAGGTGACCTTAGAGAGTGTGGGGGGATCCCATTTGGGGTGCCTTGGGTGGTAGAGACAGCATGTGCTGATGGATTCTTTGTGGGTTGTGGGAAAATACAATAGAAGGAGGCTCTGGGTGAGTTAAGTGGTGAGGCGGGCAGGGGTTGCTGGGCCACTGGGAAACCTCTTGGGGCTGGGGAGGGGATCCCTGGCATCCCCCCATGCCTCTGATTTCCAGCCTCTTGGTCCTGCAGCCCCACTCCTTCAAAGCCTTAGGGAGGCCTGCACCCCACATCTCCAGGTGCCCGCCCCACTTCTCCCCACAGCTATTCCTGCCAGGCCACCTCTGCCTGTCCCGCCTTCTCCTGGGCCCCTCACGCCTCTCTGATGGCGCTCCCAGCATCCTGGTCTGGCCTCTGCTCCTGCTGCTCTCCCTCCCCCGTTTCATGTCTCCTGCTTTTCAAATGTCTGTCTCTCCATTGGCCACTCAAGACTGTCTGCGCATCCCGTGCTCTGCTGCCGGCTGCCCCGCACCTGTGGGAAGCTCCCTGGTGCCTCAAGTTCAAGAGTCTGAAAATCAAGCCCGTGGTCTTTCCTGGGGCCCCTCCCTCTGTGAAGGGTGCCCCCCTAACCCATGCCGGACCCCCCCCACCCACTCTTCCACTGGAAAGTTCCAGAGTCATGTCAACTGGCCTCCTGGCATCTCTGGTCTGGAGTCTGCCTCTTTCCTGCCATTCTCACAGTCATTGCCTGGGCTCAAGTCCACATCCCGGGCCTTGCTGTTACCTCCTCTGCCCCCATTGGGGTCCCTCTGCCCCATAATTCTCTCCTTCATTCCCCTGCTCCATGCTCCATGCCACCAGGACAACCTTTCCACAACTCACATTTGCTGTCGGAGCCTTCCTGTAGGCTCCGGCTGTGTCCCACCCTTGCAGGATGGAAGCCTTGCTCTTCCTCAAGCAGCCCCTCCCCGCAGGGTGACCATCTAATTCCTCACACACAACTAATTTCTCAGAGGACACTGAGGAACCATGCCATGACAACACGCGCACATCGGATGTGTGGGTGCTTAGCTCTGGCCCATCATGATCCCCAGGGGGTCACTGGCATCAGACCAGCCGAACCCCATGCTGGCCTTTGTGCCCACGGGTCATGTTGCTCCTTTTGTTTGAAATGACTTTCCTCCTCCCCAGCTAAATTCAACCCTGCTTCTCCATCAGCCCTGGCTCTACCCCCACTTGTTTGAGAATGTCTGAAAAAACTGTCAGACTGCCCCCAACATCCATCCCGCTCCCTCCGGCTCTGCGTTGGAGAAAGCTCCAGCCCTGGACTCCTGCAGACCAAGCTGCAACCTCCAGCAACTCCTGAAGATTCTCCACCTCAGTTTCCGAATCTGTAAAGTGAGTATTGCAGCAGTGCATGCACCATCCTCGCCCAAGCTGCCGCGGACGGGATGAAGTAGCGCGACTGTCTCAGCACCGTGTCTGGTGGCCAGGGACGCTCAGATGTTTCCTCTGAGGATTTTCTCCAGCTCTTTATCACACCGCACTGTAGACAGCAGTTTCCCACATTAAAGTATAAAACACTTTAAACCTGTGGTTTCCTCTTCTTTATAACCCTGGGCGAAGTCCTTGTTTCTCAGTAGGTGCCCACCAAAACCTGAAGAGCGGAGACGTGGGGGAGGAGACGAGGAAGGCAGGCTGCCTGGTTGGCCATGCAGAGGTGCTTGAAGGGCAAGCGGAATCACTAGCTGCTCCTCTATGGAGGTCCCAGGGAGCCAGGATCCAGGAAGGTCTGGAAAAAGGGAGGGTCTAGCAGAGACAGACTGGGATACAATCCACTGACAGATCACCCGCTCTGGGTCCTCATCCAATTGTTGCAGATGGGCGTGCCCTGAGCTCATTGCAGGATGTTCGCATCAGTGGTCTTTAATAATTATTCCCCTATCTTTTGGCACATCTCACATAGCTGTTGAGATCCCATTGAATGCCACACTTCACTGCTCTGCTCTTCACCAGCCTGGGCCGTTAGGCCTGTTCTCAGCAGAAGTTGTGAGCATTTCCTGCCCACCACTGCCACCTGAGCCCACTGCGTCCTAATGGGTCGTGAGGTGCCCTTTGGATACGACCAGTTCAGACATCAGTTTCTTGACTGTCCCACATCACCACGGACCACGCAAACCCCCATATCCAAAAGAAGAGAGAAAAAGAAGAGAGCCCACCTCACTTTAAATAGAATCAAAAGCTGTTTGGTATTTTGCTAAAGCTGGAACAAGGGGGTTTCTTTCATGGAGGATAAAAGACTAAAAATCAATGACAGGATTGTCTGAAGACTCCAATTTCATCTTATTTCAGGGGCAAAAAACCCCCAACAGGAATTGGTTATTCCAGTCTTTCTCTATTAGATTTAGTTCAAAGATGTCGCTCGCATTGGCAGTCAAGTGGTATAGGCTATTTATTTGAAGGATACTTGATAATCCATTTGTTTATTGATCTCATTAAGCAGGTGTATGTAACCCTGTTTACTGGGAAGAAAAAGAGTCTCGTATTCACTGACAAAGAAACTGTGTATGGGTTAAGAAGAAAGTTGTTGACATAAACTGGAAAGAAAGAAAGTGCTTGGTGTAGAATAACAAAATCAAGTGCTGTCTAAGCTCCCAGTAAATTCAGAAGAACCCAGATAGTTATGTCAAAACGACAGTCTGTAAAGAGCAGAGATAAATCCTCATAAAACTCAGCAGTGGAGAGGGATGAACCCAGTGCCCGGGAGCGGGGCTGGCGGTGGAGCCCGAGAGAGAATGGTCCCGGTTTTCCTCGTTTGATGCCCGAAGACATGAATCTTGCCAGGAATGTGGGGAGGGAGTTGGAGACTGAACCAGAAAGACGGCGTTTTATACTCTGGCACAGCGAAATGTTAGAGTGTGTGAGGGGGAGCGTGCTTGAGGAAAATCAGGGAGCCTTATAAAGAGTCAGGCATTGTAGAAACAGTGGCTTTCTGGTTGCTTACAAAACTTTAGGACAATGAGCTACACGTGGGCAAAGTTACTCAGTGCCTCTCAGACACGAGCAAAGAATGTAACCTTGAACCTTGCAGTCAGAGCACGTGAGAGGCAGGCTCTCTAGGAAGAAAACCGTTTAAAAAGCTACTCTCCAATTCTTGCCCCATATTCCACCACAGTCCATCAGGAGCCTTCAAGGAGCCTTCAAACTCCCTGGTGGCCGCGTAGTCACTGGGCTGCCATGTTAAGCAGTGGGCCTAACACACCACAGAGCACCAGTCAAGGCGATGCCTCAGATTGCCTTTCTCTGCCCTCCCGCCAGGGTCCGTGCTCCTTCATCACGGGAGGCTCCGCTCCTGGAGTCACCAGCCAAGTGCTGGGTGACTGACCACCAGCACCGCCACAGCTATCACGAGGGGACTTTCAAAATCCATCCAGATCCAAACACCCTTCACCACCCAGACTGTGTTCATCCTGGTCCAACCAACCCTGTCTCCCCCAGATTGTCCCTTAAGCCTTCTCACTTATGTCCTTGTGTCCACTCTTTGAGTCTGTACTCAACTTGGTGAGCCAGGGTGGTTCTCTTAAAACATGGCAGAACTGAGGCTGAACAGCAGACCTACCTCATGATGCCACTTGGAAATGCATGCACACGTTCCCCACATCTGCGCAAGAATGCCACGGCACTATGCAGGAGAGCCCCAAAGAGCCCAGGAACCACAGAATGGATAAACACACATGGTCCCTCCACGCACTGATGCAGGAAGAACCAATCATCTACAACAACTCACCACAACATAGACAAATCTCATAACATGATGTGGAGCAAAAGAAGGCAGACACGAAAGAAAACGCATCTCATCATCCCTTTATCTGAAAATTAGAAATAGGCTACGGAGATGGAAGTCAAGAGAGTAATTACTCTCAGGTGGGGGGCAGAGTAGCAACAGGAAGAAGCCACAAAGGGTGTCCCGGGGATGCTGGACGGCTGTGATGCTTGACCTGGTCCTGGCTAGCGGCATGCTTGCTCTCAGACACTTCCCCGAGCTGCTTGCTTACGACTTGCATAGTTTCTGTACATATGTGCTATCCTCCAATAAAGTATGAAACCTTTCAGATAATCACATAGAGCAAGATTTTTAAAATAGTAATGAAGATCACAAAAACTTCTGTTTTATATGCTATGGGCATAAACTATGTGGTGCACATTTTCCGTACTTCGGATCCGTGATATGAAATAAACGCTTTTAAATTGGAGCGGTTTGGGGTTATAAAAGAAAATTGGCGCTGATGTTATGATCACTACACAATTCTTTTCACTGAATGTTTTTGGTATTTGTGTTGTATATAATATTTTTAATGGAAGTTTTTGAGGTTATTTTATAAGATTTGATTGAGAGGATAGTAAGACCACCACGTTCTTGATATCTTTGTCCCAAATATCACAGATACAGGGGAAAGCAAGTCAGATCATATCACTGCTATGTTCGAAAGCTTCCAGTGGCCCCCATCTCACTCAGAGTCAACGCCACAGTGCAAAGTGTCACCTGAGCCCACAAAATGCTGCCTGATCTGGGCTTTCTTACTCCCCCCTTATTTGCTGGGCTTCAGACTGGTGGCCTCCAGCAAGCGAGGCATGCTCTTGTCTCAGGGCCTTTGCACTGGCTGCCCTGCCTCCTGGAACACTCTTCCTCTCCATCAAGGCAGGTTTTGCTTCCTTACTTCCTTTGATTTTTCCTTAAATATCACTGTCTCAGTGTGTCCCTTCCTGACCACTTGGCCTCTCCACTCTCCTCTGCTTTTTTTCCATAGTACCTGCCAACTATTATTACACTCTGTTACATACTTACTCATATTTATTGTCTGTCTCCTTCCACTGGAATATAAACACTGTCAGTGAAGGCATTTTTGTCTACTTTGTTCACTGCTTACTTATGTCCTTAGTGCCTACAAAAGGGCTTGGCACATAGTAGAACTTAGTAAGTATTAAGTATTCCATGCGTGCGTGGATGAAGGGATGAATGAATATATGGAACTGACTTTGAATCCAATATGGTGTGAAGCAAACTAATAATGTGGGTGACATCCTAGTTCAACAAAACTGGGTTGTAGGAATTCTTCAAGCCAAGTTTATAGTCAGGTCAGGACTCAAGAAAGGGGACAGGTATATTTCCCTGAATGTGCCCTGATTTCCATCTCCTGGAGTTCTGATTTATTGTTCCAGTGCACTCCTTCATTCATATGAAACAATACTGGCATGCCTACTGTTTGCTAGGCTGTGCTGGGCATGAGGTCCCAGGCTCAGTGGCACCACGATGAAAGACGCTGCTGCCTGAGAAGTGTTGTTAAGGCTTACGTATGATCGGCGTTATCTCATATCATCACCAAGACCATCGCAGGAGACTACTGTCTCCCAATTTTACATCCTAATTCTACAAAGAGGTTTCCTGATGTTAAGTGACTTGTCCAATGTCTCAGGGCCAAGATATGGCAGAACAGGGGTTTGAACCAGTTGCTGGGCTCCGGCCTGCACCCAGCCAAGATTCCCTGCTTTCTCCAGTGAGGGCGAGACCCCAGCGAGAGGTAACTGGGACAGGAGTGCAGTGGGATCTGTTTAAACCGAATCGTGTCAGCACAGACCAAAGAACCACAGCACTGATCATGGGGGTGTCACCAGGAAATGCATCCTGGGGCCTTCGAGGGCACCCTCCTGCAAGACCGGCACATTTTAGTGGACAGGGTGGAGAACTGGGTGTGGCATCGAGGGGGACAGAATCTGAGCAAATGGGATGCAAATGGGACAACCTCAAGTAAAAACAACTCGAGGAGCTTTTTCTGACACCCACCCTACGGTGTGGATTAGATTATCAAACTCTCTATGAAACTATGATAACGGGCATGAAAAGCGTCTGGCACATGCGAAGTTTTCAATACGTGTCAGTCTTCCCTCTTAGGATGGCCAGGGGAGGGGGAACGGGTAGAAAGAAGACAGGAATGGAGTGTGCCTCCCACGTAGGCCCGGTCCTGATGAACACTTAGACTGATGGCGTTTACTCGAGGGCGATGTCATGATCTTTTCCTGGTCAGTGTTAAAGCCCCTTTACTATAACTGGAGAGTTGTGGTGAACCGGAGCTAAGAGTGGCCCCAGCTCTCCCAGGAGACATGAGAGGAGAGGTGTCTGATCTCAGATCACCCAACTACTGCTCAGAAGAAGTAACTGGTTCACAATCACACAGCTGGCTGCTGGCACCACACCAGGGCTGGCTTGTGTGTGCACAGAGACGGCTGCCAGGGGGAGGGAGAGATCATTCGAGGAGGAGATGACCCTCCCTGTCTCTCCAGTCTGCAGTGGGGTGGGTCAGCAGTCAGTGGCTCTCTGGCCATGCCTGGCTCTTTTACTTGCAGACGCCATGTCTTTGGGATTTCTAGCTCTGTGCTGGAAGCTGTGGTTATACTGGTTTCTACCATGCAGCTTATCCTTTGACCACCTATGGGGCCTGGGATTTGCCATGTGACGACACCCATTTAATCAGACTATTCAGCATCCTGGAAACTGCTATTTACTGATTATGCCTCATTGAAAATCATTTTCTTGACAGCCTCCTACCAGACTGAGTCCTGCCCCTGGAGAGGCAGTCCCCTGGGTGGAGGCATTTCGAATGTCCCTGGGGAGTCTAACATTTTACCCCCTTGCCTACACGTTGTGAGTGACTATTAGCTTTTTCAAAGCAGCTCTCTGAGGAGTGAGACGCTGAGAAGCTGGCTGACAGCAGGAGCTCAAATACCACCAAACCGAAACAAGTGACTGTCTTGAGCAATGAAGGAGGAAGAGGGTCGGGCAGAGGGGCAGGCAGAGAGGCGCAGTGTGGCTGGGGCGCAGCAGCCCTGGCGCAATGGGAGGAGGACTGCTGGGGGCTTTGCCACTGGGCAGAGCTGGGTGTGAATCCGGCTCCCCTTCCTAGCACGTGGCTTCGGGAAGTGACTCACCTCCTTTGAGGTTTCCATGTCCTTGTTTATACAAAGGAGGCCAATGACACTGCGCACAGAGCCGTCAGGAGGGCGAGAACGGTGCCTGGCAGGCAGTAGGCGCTCCACTGCCTCGCTGCCTGCCTTCCTCGTTGAAGCAGGCGATGCCACGTACCAGCCTCGATCAACCCGCCTGGAAGCCAACTGATTGCCCAGGAAATGCCTCCGTTCTCCAAAGCCTCTTGAATAATTATCTCACGGGCCGTGTCAGAACAAATGAGGCCTGGCCAGACTCAGTTCCCAAACATGGGAACAAGGATGCGTGAGCCGTCCCGTTTTATTCAAGAGAGCTTCTTACACTACGAGACATTGCAGAGTAACAGGGAAACTATTTTTTGAGTTGGACTGTAAACCAGACCTGTGGGGAAACTTTCCCCACATGTGAGCTGGTGAATACTGTCACTGGGTAACGGTCATAGCCAATGTCTTCACAGCACTAACATGTGCCCGGCCCATGCTAAATACCTCACATGTGTTACTCACTTGCTCATTGCCATGATGCCTCCGTAGATACTGCTATTATCTGTGTTTTGCAGATGAAGAAACTGAGGCACAGAAAGGTTACATGACTGGCCCAGGGTCAGTCCAGGTGGATATGAACCCAGGCTACCTGGCACTGGAGGCCATGCATGCAGCCACTGTGCTACACCGCCTCCCAGGGCCCCACAGGGCACAGGTTAAGTGACCTAGATTGGGCACGTCAGCAGGGTCAGCACAGTGCTCTGTGCCATCTGGGGACTGCCAAGGATGTCAATGCCAGGGAGCAAAACACCCGGACACCCTTTTCTTCAGAAAGAACAGTGGTCCAGGATAGACTGTTGTGGTACCTGCATCCTCCAGGGCCCGTCGTCCACATGCCCGTTCATCAGAAGCCCTCCACCTTTGCCAAAGCAAATTTACAGCAGTGTTTCAGAGGAGGAAACTGAGGCAGAGGGAAAATGGTGATTTAAAAGTTAAATCTGTTCAAACCCAGCATTTCCTGCCTTCTAACTCTTAGGTCTCCTATAGATCTTGCATTCAGTCTACGTCTTTGTTTATTTGGCAAGGCAGTTCCGTGCAAGGAGTGCATCCCTGGGCAGGCCACCAAATCTGTTTCCTGCTCTGTGAGTGGAGAATAAAGGCAGCCACATCCCAGGTGGCTGGTGCAGATCCCATTGATAATATCCCAGGACAATGGCACCATAATAAGTATTTAATAAGTATTAGTTCCCTTTGGATAGCCATTTATTTGTATCATAAATATTTTCAGTCCTGTGTAAACCGCATTCAATGAGTTTGCAGGATGAATGAGACTATTGATAGAAAGTGTCATCTGTTCATATCAGCTCTGCTGGGAAAGATCGAGAAGTGTAAGTGAATGCAACGTCCAAGCAAAACCTCTGCAGACAATAAGCTGAAATCCAGAGCTGAAGGTGTATTTTTAGTTCATGACAGGCTGAATAAACTTGGCATATTGGCCATAACATTTCACAAGCCACATATCTAAATGAGAAAAAATTCTCCTCTAATTGAACCTATTATTTTCCCAAACTTCCATTCCAACCCCATGGCAGAATTTTTAGCAAGTCAGGGAAACTCGGCCACTTGCAGGTTTCTCTTAGGGTTTCCTGTCATTTCAGCCTGTCTTTTTCCTCAAGCCACGTCTACATTCTTGCGGGGCACAATGATGGGAGAGATGGGGTTGTGCCACCACGTCAGTGAGGACGATGCTCCCCATGCCCCCCTGCCTTTTGCCCATGGTGGTACCTCTGGTGATAGCCACAACAGTGTTTTGCTCTGACCATCAACATCTGTGCCTACTGGTATCTGCCGAGACGGCTGGGTTCTCCCCTGGCCTTGGGCTTGCTTGAGCTACAGGCTGCTTCCAATAACCAAGAACTTAGGAACCCCCAACATGTATGTGTGTGCACACACTATGGACATGCACACACACACATGTATCCCATTTGGTCTTGGTCCAAGGAGAGAGGGAAGAGTGCAGGAGGCAGGGCCTCGATGCCTGTTAAACTCTCTCTTCCACAGATTCTGTCTCCCACCTGGCCAGCCACCATCACTTCTTTCAGAGGGCTGTTGGCTAAATATTCTGTCCAACATATTGCTTGTGCTAGGACTTGGACCTTAGTAATTTCAAATTCCAGAATTGAACATTATTGTGTCTTATTTCTTTCTGTATTTTAACTTAGGCCTTCTTCTCTATCTTGGCATAAAGAGCCAAGCTGTGGTTTTCTTGAGGATGTGTTTTATTTGGAGAGGTGCACCACCAAATAAAGAACAACACTCAAATGTACATTCACACAACCACCCTATAAACTTCCCATGTTGGTCCTCTCCATTGGCAAGAGGTTGCACTTCAAGACTCAGATGTGACAAGCTCTGAAAGGTAAACTGGCTCTTTCCAAACAAAGGACTTAAGGACCAGGGGACCAAGCTCTGTGTCCTGCAGAACTGGAGGCAGAAAAGATGGTTCTGGAGCATCGTGACTCACCAGCGGTGGAGAGCGGTAAGGGTGCGCCGCGCATTATTAGCACCATTTAGAGGAGTGTGGGGCTTGGGAGCAGACTCCAGGTCTGAGAGCACATTTCTGAGAAGCTGTGCTTGCAAGATTGTGACAGCTTCTTCCCCCTCCTTCCCAGCAGTGAAAACAATTATTCTCCACATTAGTCTCCCGCAGTTCAGACCCTCATCCATCTCTATCCAAATGGCCTGAGATGAACACTGTCCAAAGAGCTTCTTTAAAAGCCTCCATCAGCACAAACGAGCCAACGCCAGCAATGGCTCCTTCTCTTTGCTGGAGGTCAGGCCTTCCTGTCTGCAGAATGATGGCCTCCCCCAGGCCAGCCTGAGCAGTGGCCTCTGCCCACCCGGGCTGCAGTTGCTGCTGTGCACGAGACCTTCCCATCCCCTCCAAGTCTTTACCAGAGTCATGTCGTGTCTCTTCAAGGCTGCTAATGACCAGCCTTTATTCACTCCAGTGGCATGTTTAGTCTCCTCAGAGCTGCCGCTTTGACCTTTCTCAGTCTTTATTGTCCTGTCAAATGGTTTTGGTGGAGAAAAGTGCCATTTACCTGGCTCTCGTTGAAGAGAAGCAGGAAAGCACATGTAAAGCTGGTTTTCTAACCGTGCCCCTTCCTTCTGTGCTCTGAGCAGTGGAAGTCAAGGCGAACTGTGTATGTGTGTGGGGGGACAGGGGTTTGCTAATCTCAGCCCCTCCCTGCGGTCACCACGTGCCCTTTTTGCTGCTGGGACAAGACGGTGATGGTGACCAATGACCTGCAACAAAGATGGGCGGGGTAATTGCCTCTCTAGGCTTCCTAGGGTCTAATTCTTATCCTAACCCAACCACGATTCTATTTTAACAGTATTTGAATGTCTTGTAAAAATTCCACCTGTATTTACATTGAAATAATTAAAAGGTAACATCACTGGGTTTAAAGTCGTGACACAAGAATGTCAGGGGCTGCAAGATGGGCATATTAATTTCTTGTGGCTGTTGTAACTAATTATCACAAACCTAGTGGCTTAAAAACAATGGAAATATATTATTTTACAGCCCTGGAAGCCAGAAGTCCAAAATGAGTCTTATGGGCTAAAATCAAGTCGTTGTTAGGTGTGGTTCCTTCTGGAAACTCTCTGAGATAATCTGTTCCTCGATTCTCCCAGCTTCTGGTGGCTGATGACATTCCTTGGCTTCTGGTGGCCTCACTCCAGGCTTTGCTTCTGTTGTCACATTGCCTCCTCCTCTTCTGAAGTCAAACTTCCCTCTGCTTCACTCATAAGGACACTTGAGACTACATTTAGGGTAATCTAGAGAAATCTTCCCATCCCCAAATCTGCACCTTAGCCATAGCCTCTTTTGCCACAGCAGGTGACAAGCATAGGTTCCAGGTGTTAGGACATGGATATGTGAGAGCCATTATTCAGCCTATCACAATGGCGGAGTAGGGTGGGGGAGGTTCAGCTTGGATCCTACTCAGAAAGCAATCCTTTCTTCCAGAAGGAGTGGATAGCACATGCGCCCTTTGTCTTAGCACTCGGGGAGGACACCGATATGTCAATGTGCCAGCAGGCAGGGGAGAGAACTGCAGGACCAGGCAAGTGGACCAAAACCCTTCCCTGGGTTAGCAGGTATCATGAACTGCCGGTATTTTGCAGCTCCTCTTGGAGAGAAAGCCGTAGTCATCAACACAAGCAATAATCCTGGTGTAAGTAATGAGAGATGAGAAAGATTACAGCAGACACTGACAGTTGCCTACCCTAAAGTCATTCCCACCTTTCTTGCTAACTTCATCCTGTTTTCCCCAAGTTGCAACATGTCCAGCCGCAGGAGATAAATCCCTTGGATCACACTTTGCACAGAGAAGGTCTAAGCCCATCACACTCCCTCTTGCAAAGGACTGGTCTAGGGCAAGCAGGTGACTCTGTCTTAGCCAATGTGGGCTAAGAGAATATATACTGAAAGGCAAGGTGAGTGCCAGAGAAAGATTTTTCTTCCTCATGAAAGATGAGAGGATTTTAAAGAGAAAGCAATATTGCCCCTTCCCCTGTCCCTGCTTTGCACAAAGCCATGTGAGGACATGAGGTCCACAGCCGTGGCGGTCGTCCTGTGGCCGGAATGACACACTCAAGGATAGGAGCCAATCCACACAGGGCGAGAGGTGCAGGGGAGCACCTTCGAGACATCAAAGCAACCCTGGGCCTGCTCATTGCTAGATTTCCTTGGTAAGTGGACTATAAAGTCCTTATTTATTCCAGTGCCACTCAGACTCTGTAATTTGCAACTCAACACGCCCTCACTGATCAAACGAACACCAGGTCCTCGGAAGGCGCCAACAGAACAGAGACAAGGCACAGAAGGACACTAAAGTCCCACCGATTCTGCATGGTGAGGAGCAACTTTAAATTGCCACCCGAACCCCACTGCCTGGAGCCTCATCAAGGTCCATCTGTATGCAGAGTTACCACGTGGAACGTGCCTGGAGTTCTCAGTTCTCATCCCCGAGTTTGTGACAGAATCTCAAGAATCCTTTACTCATCTTCGGAAGTCACAAACTCAAAATTCTCTTCAGGTACCATAATACCTGAGTTAGGCAGATCCTATCTATAAAAACTAGCATTCTGATGCTCCCACTGAACTGCTCAGCTATGTAAGTCTCACTCACCGGCCCTCTACAAAGACATCCACGCACATCCTTTTTGGTACGCCCATTTCACACCTCCTGCGTGCACTTTCCAAACCGGAGGGACGCTCCCTCGGCTCCATGCATCACGGCGATCAGCCACACGGTTAATTAATCCTGAGTGCGACGTAAGCTACTTTAAAGAAAATCTCAAGCAAATAGACATAAAATACCCATTTTTCTTGTTGAATTGGGTTTTTTTTAATTCCCTCATTGATATCAGACTTAATTATGCAATATCTGTGAAATACACAAACACCTGCGATTTTATTTCTGAGTATATTTGAAAGACAAAGATTTCAATTCCCTGCATGGTTTCAGGAACATGATGGATCTTATTGAGGTTGAGGGGGGGAAAAAACAAGAAAAAAAACCAAATTCCCTTATTTGAATAATATGGATTCAAAGTATGGCAGGTAGTCTAAGGAGAAAGACACTGGCTCATTTCATAATGCGGATTCTAGGTTCCATACTGATTTTTCTTTTATGAAATAAATCTTAAAGAAGTCACCACCTCCTTTGCGACATGGTTAAAGTATGCCTGTAACACTGATTAGCTATATAACTTTTAATCCAGAAGGTTACTGATTTGTCCGACAACTCCCTGATCATCCGGCTCTGTCCTTCTGTTTCTGAGTCAGCACGCCCGCTTGTAGAGGAGCCTGCATCTCGCAACGCTGTCACTTCTATCAAACACAATGCCCTCAGGACTTACGCTCATCATTAAAGAAAAAAAAACTTGCTAGAGGATTAGCCAGGCCCAGTGCAGTGCCGTTAAATTAATTTTAGAGATGTATCTAGGTCAGACATCTATCTGCATGTTGCATACAAACACACCAGCTAGTTATTTAGTATTTGCATGTTTCTAAACTGTTAAGGCCACGCTCGATGGAGAATTACTCATTATTTTGGCTCCAAATGGAAAAATGGTTGTTCCTCTTCAATATAACCATAAAGAAATCATGGTATTTTCCCTCAAAGTTGGCCACCACAAATATTTCCAATGATCTTTTTAGAAGACTGTTGCTAAAGGGCATTAACAATCCTGTTTCTGTTAACTAGCAGTTCTTTATACAGAGCTGTTTGATGCCCAAATAATTTATGAATTCTCCACATCTCATTTTATCTTCTGAGTAGAAAGAACGTATTTCATAAAGTCCCTTTAGAGGTAATGAAGTTTCAACACATAGCTGAGACAATGAATTTGCAATATGCTGTCCTTTGGGTAGAAATTAAATTTCATTGAGAAATAAGAATTTAATACTTCGGTGGTGGTGAATAAGGAATATTTAAAGTATGTATGACGCAAAGGACTTTCTTAAAAAAGGTAAAGAAAATATGTGAGAAGTCTGCAGTACCCGTTTTCTTTCCATATGCTGTGAGGCCAATCCCAACATAACCCAAGTAGTCTAAAATCACAGAATGAAACCTTTTGACCTTATACATGTCTGTTATGTGAGGATTTGCATACCATTCTAAGAACACATATTTGAGAAGCTGAACTAACTTGATGAGGTCTTCTCAGAGCTGATTTCATAAAATTCTAAAACATGGCAATCCAGGAAAGCATAATGCCATTGTCACCAGGTAAGGACTCAGACAGAATCAGACAGTATGTCCCGAAAAGGGCTTTCATTAGACAGATGAGGAAACTGAGGATGGGGAAAAAAAAAGGAAAAGAAGTAACCTGCCCGTTCCCATGAGCACAGTTTAACTGAAGAGAGTTGTGTGTTAATTCCTGTTAGTGTGGAATCTGTGTAAAGACAAGACTTCTATGCTTAGATAGCATTTATGATAGCAATGCTGGAGTTCTAGGAAAGAATTTTAATGCTCTCATGGCAACTTGTAATGGGACTTAACCTGATACGAACAGAACCTAGAGCACCCATGACGAACTGTGCTTTATTTCTCCAAAGCTTGGAGTCAGGGGAAGAGCTGGGTAGCGATGGCGCAAGACATGGTCCACTTCTCGGTAGGTCAGCAGAGTAAAGACACTATCCGAGTTAAGTGGTAACAGTGAACGAGTGAGTCACTGGACTGGCCTGACCACTGTGCTGATGACTTTTTGCACTGGGCTGAGACAAATATTGCAAATGCCGCCTAGAGGTTTGTGAATCCCAGCAAAGTGGAATACTAGCAACATGATGACATCACGATGTAACTTGTAATTGCAAAAGTCACTTTCGATTAGATCACCAGCACTTTTGTGACCCAATGAAATGACATGATTAGGTCTGAAGCCAGCCCACGAATGTGCGCGACGATTGTGTGATTAGCCAGGCCAGCTCATGGGCACCAGGGGTCACGGGCATCTGAAAGTCTGAGACTGCCTGGAGCTGAGGCCAGTGAGAGCTCATTTTCTTTACATGGGAGAACGAGGACAACGCCGAAAGATACGATTGCTCATTTGAAAAGAGAAAATACCCCTTTGATTAAAAATATTTCTGTAATTATAAAGTATGATAAGGAAATGATGGTCTGAGCTTCTGACATCATTTTTTTCTGACATTGTATGAAGGTTATGTGTTAATTAATCACAGCAGTGCTGGGGCAGCAGCATATTGTGGTAGAATCTTGCCATTTCTGCACATGGTAGCCATGTCAGTTTAGGAAGTTTGATGCTGTAAACCTCAGTAAAATGAAAATTCTAATACTCTTCTCTTACCAGCTGTAGGAGAATTAAAAATTATGGCATAGTGTCTGGTCCATAGTAGGTGCTACTAAATATTTAAGTTTTCAGAAGATACATATCACTATGAGGTCATCTTTTGATTTGATTGCGTGTCCACTAATTAATTTCATGTCCACTAGTTAATTTTAAGGGCATATGTAAATGCAATTTCAAACCTATATGTGAGGACCTTCTCAATCCCCCGTCCCCCAAACGGCCTTATGATATGGAAATCAGAAAAAAAAAACAGCATTTACAGAACAAAAGCAAATCATAATTGAACTTATCACACTGTGTGTGATGAGAACACAGCTGAGACACATACTGGGCCAGTTTATGTCCACGAAGGCGATGATGCTGCCGCAGGGAAAGCCTGAGTGAGGGTCAGCCCGTGCAGTGAGTGGGGCACCTGCCCTAGACCGAGTTCTAAGGAAAAAGAATTGGGTCTTTAATAGAGCTCCCCAAACTTGTCTGCTAAGAATTAATCAGGGTCTTATTAAAAACACAGGTGCCCAACAGAGCCCCAGATCATTCTTATTAACAGCAGAGCTGGGAAATGTCACTCTGGTCTAGTTTTTCACAAGCCAGTTTGGCTCAGGCATTGTCCATTTGCACAGGTGTATCAGGTCATCATTTCCATTTAAAAGTTCATTTTCAAATGTTCGCAATTCCAGCAAAGCTCTCCAAAGGGATCTCCGTGAATTAAAATACAGACACTAATGTCATCCCTCTTACCCAGGTCCACCACTTAGCCTCTGCCCAACTAGGGCCAGAAATTCACCCTGGAGGCCACTTCAGAGACACAGGGGGCCTGCCTGCTTTCTGGCAGAGAACCTGTGAGAAATACACTGGAATGCATGAGGAATGCACATTCTTTGCTCAGGGCCACATTCAGATCTCGGCCACCTAATTCTGGATTTATTCATAACAGAAGTTCTCTAACTGGGATCCCTGAGCCCCAACATTACCTGAAAACTTATTAGAATTGGAAATTCTTGGGTCCTACCCCAGACCTATTGAATCAGAAACTCAGAGAGCGGGCCCCAGCAATATGTTTTAACAAACCCTCCAGGTAGTTCCGATGTGCTCTGAAGCTCGAGAGCCAGTGGTTAAAACACAAACAAACAAAATCCAGCTCATTTCCCCACGTATTTCAATACAGTGAACCAATACGTTTTTAACTAGTTAGGCCTCTCAAGCATTTGTTGAGATTTTTCTATATTCAATTAGAGAAAGGAAAAAAACAAACTTTGTTTTCACATGATTGACATTTTATAGAGTAGTTTTGATTTGAAAACATCAGAATGAGACTAAACCTGATCCTTTGAAAAGAAAGAAAGGCAGCTATTCTAATTTCACCACATTGAGTATTTACTTTCATAGGGCAAAGTCACCCGGTGAAGTCATTTTTTAAACAAACTAGGATCTAATCATGCTGTAATGCCTCTTCAAGGCGCAACTACCACGTAACTTATAAATATTTCATTGTACGTAATGCGATTTGATTTTAGCTGCTCAAATTATGAATAGCCACTCACTGACAGTCGTCCAAGAGGTGAAAAGAATGTTTTAAATTTAATGTTCATTCATAATGTATCTTCCGTCATTCTTTTGCTATACACACACACACACACACACACTATTACATATACATTTCCTACTTTTACTAATGTACTATAATAAAGGTAATAGATGTATGTATAAATATAGTCTATCTATAGAAAGAAATGAAGGTTGAATGTAAATAGGTATTAAATGGGAGAAACTGACATTCATTATACACACATACACACATGCACGCACAAATATATAAGCAAAAAGTGTACTATGTAACACAATAGACTCTATTTAATAATTCTTGCATTGGTTTATAAAACTCAAAAGAACACAGTTAAATGAACGGCAATTGAAAGCGCATGATGGATGCGTCCCTTATAGCATTTAAATCTCTTCCACTTGATTAAAAATTCCTAGTTCCTCTTCACTGAATTCTTTAGAGTTTTTGAGCAGCCTCTGCCCTGATTAAAACAAATTAGCATCAAAGATCCCCTGTTGAATGAGAATCATTAATTGAGAAACATGCAATGCTCCTTAATTACCTTTAGAACAGTGAGAGAACAAATAATCTCAGGTTCCAGAGGGGCCTGCCTGCTCTGCACTGTGGGTTCATTTCGGGTAGCTGCTGGAATAAAACTCAAGTTGCAAACACTATTGGGGGATATCAATGCAAGCTTCAATAAACACACTGCAGATTGTTTATCTAAAAGAAAAATATCTAGGTAATGACTAACTGGAAGAGAGAAAAATGTTTTTAGTGCATTATTGTGTTGAGAGCTTTAAAAGTGTTTTACCTATGCCAACATTGATTGAGGAAATAATATGAGTTGTTCTTTCTCATACAAATTTTAATGGTTTGTGTAACATTTTATTTATGTAATTACCTAATAAGATTTCAGATGCTTATGTACAGATGAGCAACTTTATCATTTAACAGGGGAACAGAAAGCACCAAAGTGTTAAACTTCACAAAATCCAGCTGCATACAGATGGAAATTCAATTTGTTACAGGGCACCATAGTCATTCCTTCCTTTATATACCAACACAGTAATTATGACAGCTTCTCCAGGGCAGTGAGGTATGATGCATTCCTCCACCTTCGAAATCTGGAAAACATTTAATGACCCATAAGAGTGTCATTAGAAAACCAAATTGGTATAGGTGCCATGACAACGTAAAGAATGTTCCTGAATGATCATACACAGTGCCACACGGAGAGCCCTCTGAAGACAGCAGTGGTGTGAGGCTGGACTTGAGGTTCTAAAGACTCCAGAAGCAGATTCCTCACAAGCACTCTGGAAGAAAGCAGTGTTCTCATTTTTCTACACGGGGTGAATGAAGCATGGTGAAGTGAGTTATTTAGCTGAGGCTAGAACTTTGGTTTATTCTAGTTTTCCCCTGTTTAACCACTAGTTCGTGCTTCCTCAATAGTCTCTGAAAAAATTGACAGAATTGATTCAACTATCTTTATTTATTTATTTGTTTTTGGATATTTTTGGTTCACTGTATAGTTTGTAGACTGCTTCAGATCAAATAGAGCACAAAACTCCCAAACAGTGCTGCCATATAAGATCTATGTTAACGTGATTAAGACCTGATCTGGGGTATGCGCATTTAATTTTTAGCGGCGTGAAGTGACATGTTTTACAAGTTGAATTATACTTTGTACCAACACTCTTAGTAGATTTCAAGCTCTGTAGAAGTTATTAATCATTATTCTTTGTCTTGTATCCCAAACTTGACATTGCCATGATCTTTGCAAGTAGTCTGTTAGAGCCCACATTGTAAGGGCAATTATCGAGACTCCATCGAGAATATGTACACAAAGTAATTTGCACCAAAAAAAGACAATGTTGTTATTATGAACCATATTAATGCAGTACGGAGGACTATAAGCATGGTTGTAGTATTTTGAAACACCAGAAATTTTTTTTTTCCCAGGGGGTTCCCATGAGTGTATGTGGTTTTTGGCTATTTCACTACAATTCTCAAAATTCTCATTTTGGTTTAGGCAAAACCAAAATGGTTCAGATATCACTTATAGTAATTATTAATAAAAAGACAGTGACATAACTATCTTCTGGACATCATTCAGAAAAGGAAAATTATGTCACTAAAATATTGCTTATTATGTATAAAAACACAAGCAAGACATCCTTTTATATCATCACAGACAGAGTCTTCTGAGGAACAAAATGATGTTATTAGGTAGTTATCCCTTATGGAAAGGGCACTTCCCTCAACAGCCCAGGCTGGTTGATTTTTTTCTTTGGAAGGTTAAATTGGAGCTGTCACTTCAGAAATCAGCCAGGAGTGGACATTGGATCCTCAGAGTTTGTTCCCTCTTCCAACTAGCTCCCTTGCACGTAAATGTTTGGGAGGCTGTATTCTTTCATCCTGACAGGGCAACGAGCTTCAAATGAACCTAGAGTTTTGACTCCCAATAGTCT
Organism: Avahi laniger; assembly: GCA_963575035.1. Classification (NCBI taxonomy): domain Eukaryota; kingdom Metazoa; phylum Chordata; class Mammalia; order Primates; family Indriidae; genus Avahi; species Avahi laniger. The sequence continues at coordinate 106,131 of CAUYSK010054200.1, forward strand.
TGATCAGTAGCATATCCCATTTGCCATTATCTGTTTGTGTTGCAAGGTATTTCATTTCAGGTTGAAATCAAATTGTTTTAAGCTGAGCTAGTGTTTTTATTGGTGTCCTTCCAGCCGGCCTTACCTTTTAAGTGTCATCGTATTTCAAACAGGTTGATCTAAAGGAAAAAACTACTGCTGCCAATGCACATTGTAACGAGGGAACGAAGATGTGCAAGACTTATTTTATGTTTTTTTTCTTTATTTTTAAAGCGCTGATAGAGGTCTGAGGGTGCTGGTGTGCTGGGGGAATGAGCTGGCTAGTCGATGAAAGGAGAGATGTGTGATGATGGACAAGAAAATCTAGACCAAGTTGTTAGTATTTGCTGTAAAACTGCCACCTAAAGTTGTGGAAGGTAATACTTAAAATACGTAAAAGACATTGTAAAAATCCTAAAAAGCACAACTGTAAATTACCAGGCAACACATACCATTGGTTTCAATTGCAAATTAGTTCTTTGGGAACTTTGGCACATATATGCACTTTAGTGTTACCCCTACCAAAAAAATAAAAATAAAAGTTCAAGGGACAAATCAATGTTCATGATTCATTGAATTTAAGCTTGGATCTTTTCATAGTAAAAAGAAAAAAACATTTAACTATGATCTACTTTCCATTTCAACAGTAACAACAAAACCCACCACAAATCCTACATGAGGTAGTGAGCGTTTTTCTCCTAGTCTACTTAGAAGTGGTTCAGACAACTGGCCCATGGCGTTTTAAAAAGAGTTGGCATTTGAGTGAAAATTTAAGTGTGTCCCTACCACATGGGACCTGTTCTCAGATAACTTACACATCACAGGAAAGCACAAAATTTAACATATCTTTGGGCAACGTAGGCTGTAGAAGCACAAAGCACTGTTACGAGAATTTGCTCACTAATGCTCTTTTCCTAGGCGGATTTTCTAGAGCAGGATCTCCTATCTGACCATGCACACAACCAGTTTAAAGAAGCTTATGCTTAAACAACTATCTTGCCTGAGTGAAAATACCACTTCTGCCAAAAATAACATTGATGAAGCTTTTGATGGTGAGTAGAATACAGTGTTTCCGCAGTGGTCTTTCAAGGAGTTGATTTCTTGTTCAATTAGAACTGCTCGACACCCAATCCTTGAATGAGGAAGAATTATTTCCTCAGCAAAAGGTGGATGCCAGGGGAAGCGAGCAGGTTAGAATGGACAGTGTAGTTTATAGAAGCTCATTCAATATCATAACGTAGTTTCACATTCGGAAAACAAAATAATACTTGCTGTTTTCACAGAAGGGCTAGAGAAAGTAAGGCCCAGCAATATCTCGGCTGCTGTGTCTGTGTCAGATACTCTGATTCTACTACAGAAGTGAGGAAGCACGTTGAAATTTGGAGAGGGAATTTCATTTTTATCAGAAGCGCTATGGGCTATAGCTAAAAGAATGTCTATCACTCATGCCACGCATGTCAGACACTCACTGGTGATTTCTGTAAGAAAATCCGCTTAGGCCAAAGAAAAACCAGTTTTGAGTTAACTTTCTAAGTCTCCTCATGGCCACTGCCCGATCCACCATCCAAAGCTGGAGAGGAGTGTGCAAGGCCTGGGCGTTCACAGAGCCGCTGCTGCTCTTTGTGGCCAGAGAAAGGGGCTCTGGGATTCACCCTTCGGGCACATCTGCAGCAAGGACCCTCTGAAAGCTTTTCTCTCTTTTCCGAAGCTCCTGGGAGGTGCCAGCCAGGCTGGGCACATTTCTCAGGCTTGGGTGGGCTTCTTGAACCCAGCCCCTGTCCTGGCCTGACCTCCAGGAGGAGTGATGGAGGGCTGCTGGGAGGAGGAGACCACCATTCCATCCTCCAGAGCACAGGCAGGGCCAGCCTCAGGGTTAGGCCTCAGGTCAGGGTCCTGACAGAGGGTTCGCCCAGGCCCTGAGCCCCAGAGGGGTCCCGGGTGCTCGATCCTTCTGTGAAGGGTTGGAGAGAAGAAAGGTGTTTGGATCTTCCTTGGTTTGCTCCTTCCCAGCAGCCCCTGGTGGGGACCTCGCAGAGCAGTGCCACTGACGGAAAGCTCAGACCCAGATGTCAGCATGGGATGGGGACCAACCCACAGCTGGCCAGAGGATGTGCAGGCTTCCTCAGAAAACTCCTTGGCTCCACCAGGGCTGTGCCGCTCCCAGAAGGCTGACTTTTATTATAAGAAAGAACAATTTCTATAAACGTGGAACACGTGGCCAGGGGCACAGATCCTCGGTTATAGCTGGAGTCCTGGCAGCTCAGGCTCTTGCGAGTTTTGCCTTCCATTCTCAGGAACACTCAAAATGCTCAGCAGGTTTTTCAAAGAGGACACATAGGACAGGTCAGTGAAAATCAGGTGAAGAGGAAAAGAGTGAAAAACGCGTTTTGAATGTAGAAATTCAGGAGTAACACACATTTTACGACCAAGTCTTAGATGGAAAGGTGCTTTTTCAAGTTCCGAGCACTTTACCCTGTGTGATCTTGGAAGGGTAAAAAAAAAAAAAAAAAAAAAAAAAAATAACGAAACTGCATTTGGCAGGGGGGTTATGAAGAGCCAATGTTTTTATTTCGATAATTAAAGTCCGGATTAATAGCACATTATACCATAAAATGTTGGCTTTTTAAAGCAGGTTTGAACTTTTACACATTCTGTTTTTAATCCTGGCATGTACACCTATATGCATACATACTGACAATAAATATAGTTCAAATTCTTAATTTAAAAAATTTGATAAAACTAAAATGTTAAATGTACGCTTTAATGAAAACACTGCTGTCACACCAACCGGGGGCTTGTATTCTTTGGAAAATTATTTAAAGCATTTTGAACTAGAGTGGTAACTTTTTTATTGAAAGAACTACCTCTAACCATAGACAAAGGCAGCACTTTGGCCCAGTGCAGTGTTTCTGTAATCTGCCTGATGGTAAGAATAACCGAGGGTTTAGTGAGAATATTGCTCTTGGCCCGTCCTAGTCCTTCTGAATCTAATCTGTAGAGGCGAAGGCGGGAATCTCCTTTAACCCAAGGAATTCTTATGATCAAGTAAGTTCCAAGCTCACCCTGCTAAATGGCAAATGGTTTTGGAAGTTAATTATTTTTAAAGTGTAAGTGGGTAGAATTAGCATATTTGATGAGTTTTCATTTTTTAAACCCTTTAAAACTACAAATCGCATTTCAAATCATAGGTTCATGTTCACTGAAAAAATATGTATCATGTATGACAATAAAATGTACCCACTGACCCCTTCTTGCCTAATTCATATGCAAAGGGCAACAATTGATGTTCTCATCTAAATGTCAGTAGTTTTAAAAATACTCTACTAAAACCGTATAGACTTAAAAGCAGTCAAAGCCCAAAGCAGAGAAAAACATACACTGGGGAAAAGAATCCTTATTCAATAAACGGTGCTTGGAAAACTGGATAGCCACATGTAGAAGACTGAAGCAGGATGCACACCTTTTACCTCTCACAAAAATCAACTCACGTTGGATAACAGATTTAAACCTAAGGAGTGAAACTATTGGAATTCTAGAGGAAGATGTTGGAAATACTCTTCTAGACATTGGTCTAGGCAAAGAATTTATGAAGAAGACTCCAAAGGCAATCACAGCAACAACCAAAATAAATAAATGGGACCTGATTAAAAAGCTTCTGCACAGCCAAAGAAACTGGCACAAGAGCAAACAGACAACCTACAGAATGGGAGAAAATTTTTGCATGCTACAAATCTGATAAAGGGCTGATAACCAGAATCTACTTAGAACTCGGAAAAATCAACAAGAAAAAATCAAACAACTCTATCAAAAAGTGAGCAAAGGACATGAACAGAAACTTTTCAAAAGAAGACAGAATAATGGCCAAAAAGCATATGAAAAAATGCTCAACATCTCTAATCATCAGGGAAATGCAAATTAAAACCACAATGAGATATCACTTATCTCCAGTGACACTGGCCTTTATCAAAAAGTCCCAAAACTATAAATGTTGGCGTGGATGCGGAGAGACAGGAACACTCATGCACTGTTGGTGCGATTGCAAACTAGTGCAAACTGTGGAAAGCAATATGGAGATATCTTAAAGAGATACAAGTAGAAGTACCATT